>ARYC01003484.1:0-45579 GCA_000711775.1 Oxytricha trifallax
CCCTGTAGGTTCATGAATAAAGACAAATCTTTAATTGTGCTTTTTCTTTAAGTGCACTTTGATGTCTCTAGTATGAGAATATGGCTTCTCACAGAACTCACAGACATACTTCCCATCTTTCTTTTAATGCTTGAGATATAACCTTGGCATATCGTTGTGTATATCTCAAGTGTCTCTTATAAGTTGACTTGTAAGGGAAAACTTTATTGCATTCTTTGCATTAATAATCAACTTTGGCTGGGATTTATTAATACTCTATGGCGGGTTGTTTAACCTCCTCCTCAATTTGCACAGCTTCTTTGATGACCTCTTACTTAATTTATATTTAAATCTCAAAGCTAGACTGGTCAAAGTTGTCATAAGTAGGCTCCCACTGAGTACAAGCGTCTCTGGTCTCTACTTTTCTTGGTTGCTGGAATGATAACTTTTATTGACATGATCCAAGTAATGCCTCTCTTCTCAAAAGGTTAGCGCTCATTTTAGTTTGCTGATATATTTGATTATAATAATGATAAAATCTACCTAGATAAACTAATAAAGTAGTGTATAAGACACTCTGGTAGATTCTTTGTTGAGAGGTAAGAAAATTAACTAACCATAAAAGACTGTAAGTTGACATATTTTATGAGAATTTTATACGTTTTAGTAAATTAAAATACTCCTAATAAAGTTTTGTTTCTCTAGGAGGTCCTCCAAATCAAGAATGAACATAATTTGGAGGTAAAATTATTAAGCATTTTTAAATTTAATCTGCTCCTAATTAAGTTTTAACTTTAAAATTTAACTCCTAATAAAGATTGAACTTAGTTTGGAGGACCTCCTAAAATAATTAAACATTATTAGGAGCAATTTAATGGAGAAAGTTTTATAAAAATGGAAATTAATCTGTAAAACTTGGAGCTAGTTTTTCAATGCTTCTCCTCATATCTTTTCTAGGTTGACCTCCAGTAGGTCCTCCCTATTTAGTAGTAAGATTTTAATAAACTTAGAATCAAACCCCAAAACCCTTTCAGTAGTTTGATTGAGTTTTTTATTGATAAAAGTAGACTATTAGAGCATACTTTATTAGGATTTTAATAGGGTTTATGTAGGGGTTTAATGTTTAAATATTAGTATTTTAAGTGAGTATAACAAGCGAGTTAATAAAATTTTTCACACAAACATAAGCTTAGAGTCATGTTGCAGTCTCTGAATTTTATCTTTCTAAGTTGATGTTTGATTTTTCTATTGTTTGTTAATTCGCTTAGCTTGGCTTTATAATAGTTGAGTATGCAAGTTCTCTGAGACCTCCATTTATTTTATTTTTATCGAGATATAGCTTGATTCTCTGTTTAGAATCTCTCTCACCCCTGCAGCTAAAGTAATCGTTTCTTGGCATGTCACTCTCTATTATTATTACTGCTAGAGTCCAGATATCCCATTAAGTGTCTCCATCTCTCCAATGCTCTTTCTCTCTCAGGGAAATATCCAGGAGTGCCGTATACATTTCCTTATGCAGAGGCTTGCCCTCTTTTAGCTCTGTTGAAGTCAATAATATAAACTCTAAGAGGCTGAAAGTTCATCATGATGATCTCTGGCTTTAAGTCTCTATGAACATAACTAGCTTGTGAAGCTCTTCATCCCCTCAACTATCTGCTATACAATCTAGCCAATTTATCTCTGACATCTATTGTCAGATAAGAATTGTCTGTAAGTCATCAAGTAATGGAAGCCTGAAGGCTACATGATCTTTACCAAGTAAAATAGCATCAAGCTATATGATATGCCTGCACTCATTTAAATTTGCCTTTTAAAGAGCATAATACTCATTTGCAAATTCCATTTGGAACTTGTCATCAGCAAGGCAGTAATTGAATGGATATATCTTGTAAGCTATTAGTCATCAGTAATGACTCTCTTCTCTATTTTTTCTTCAAGAGTGAGGTAGCTTTCTAGGCAAGAATCTAAGTCAATAATTTTTAAAATGGGAATCCTCATTGCCTCTATTTTAACCATGATTTTATTGATCTCAGAGACTGGAAAGTTCTTGACTGCTTTCTTCATTATTACTTACTTCTAGACTTCAACTCTAAGAGACTCCACTGGATTTCTTGATCTTTTCTTTTTAGAGGAATCTATTCCCTGTAGGTTCATGAATAAAGACAAAACTTTAATTATGCTTTTTCTTTAAGTGCACTTTGAGGTCTCTAGTATGAGAATATGGCTTTCTCACAGAACTCACAGACATACTTCCCATCTTTCTTTTAATGCTTGAGATATAACCTTGGCATATCGTTGTGTATATCTCTCAAGTGTCTAATATAAGTTGACTTGTAAGGGAAAAGTTTATTGCATTCTTTGCATTAATACTCAACTTTGGCTGGGATTTATTAATGCTCTATGGCGGGTTCTTTAACCTCCTCCTCAATTTGCACAGCTTCTTTGATAACCTCCTACTTAACTTCTATTTAAATCTCAAAGCTAGACTGATCAAAGTTGTCATAAGTAGGCTCCCACTGAGTACAAGCGTCTCTGGTCTCTACTTTTCATTGGTTGCTGGAATGATAACTTTTATTGACATGATCCAAGTAATGCCTCTCTTCTCAAAAGGTTAGCGCTCTTTTAGTTTTCTGATATATTTTATTATAATAATGATAAAATCTACCTAGATAAACTAATATAGTAGTGTATAAGACACTCTAGTAGATTCTTTGCTGAGTGGTAAGAAAATTAACTAACCATAAAAGACTGTAAGTTGACATATTTTATGAGAATTTTATACATTTTAGTAATTTAAAATACTCCTAATGAAGTTTTGTTTCTCTAGGAGGTCCTCCAAATCAAGTTTGAACTTAATTTGGAGGTATAGTTATTAAACATTTTTTAATTTAATATGCTCCTAATTAAGTTTTAACCTTAAAATTTAACTCCTTATAAAGTTTGAACTTAATTTGGAGGAACTCCTAAAATAATTAAACATTATTAGGAGCAATTTAATGGAGAAAGTTTGATAAAAATGGAAATCAATCTGTGAAACTTGGAGCAAGTTTTTCAATGCTTCTCCGTATATCTTTTCAAGGTTGACCTCCAGTATGTCATCCCTATTTTGTAGTAAGATTTTTATAAACTTAGAATGGATATCCATAATTTTAAATTTCATTAACATTTCTAGAAAGAGGAAGCAAGATGGAGTCTATGAATGATGCAATGAAGAGAATTCAATCTCAAGACTTAATAGGAAAATTTCGAAGTAAAGAGGACCTTAAAGATATTTGGTATAGCAAGGTAAGTTCTTAAGTAAGATTAATAAATCCATTATAGTTGGATTGTTCTTGCCGACTTAGGAGGGAACTAAAATCTCATTCTTAAAAGCCTTACTGAGTGAAGAGAAAAAAGGCTTTTAAGTCTAATGAAATTAGGATGATAGAGATAACTAACTATCCTGAAATATCAGTGACAAACCTATATGACGATGCTTTGAGTGATCCAGACGTAGCTATCTACCTTCCATCAAAGCTACAGCTCTCAAATAATTTGCCAGAAAAATCTTCTTCTTTGTTGTTCTTGCAACTCTGAAACCTGAGGACTTAAATGAAGTTAATAAGAAGCTCATAAGAAACGCTACAGCATCTCTCCTGAAGAAAAAGAGAAGCAAGGTATTAAAATAAGTGATACCTGGCTGTAGGAACTTTAAAGCATCCTTTCATCTCAAGTAAGCTTAGTCTTCTAACTTTATAGAAAAACCTGGTACTGCTATATACTTGATGAAAGAGCGCAGTAAATTCAACAGAGAGAGAAAGTCTCAAGTAAAACATGATAGAGTAAGAGGCTATTCAAAGATTTATAAAAGCCAGAAGAGATGAACATAGATGCAAGAGCTGGCACTAAGAGAAGAAACATAGGCCCAGGCAAGCCCTAAGAGGAAGAAAAGAAAGAGAAGCCAAATCCCTTTACGGGCAAATTTAATATGTGAACTTATTCATTCATTTAAATCTAAAACTTATTTTATTTACACAAAATCTCCCTTCTCTTGCGCATACTTTAGCTTTCTCATCGCTGACTCTCTTAGCAGCACTCTTAATAAAATCGACTGTATCTATCTTTAAATCATGCATCAGATAGTAGAGAAGCAATTTCTTATAATGACCTTTCAATAAACCCAATACAATTCAATTCCATTGAACTAAGGGCTATAAGGAACATTAAATACAGGTGTTATATTTAACCTTTCATATTCCTTCCTCGAGTCTTTAGTTTTATGAACTGACAAGTTATCAACGAATAGAATAATCTCTTAGTCAGCGTACTTATTCTGAGTTATTGCAAGAACTTAATATATTATTCAGTCTTTATAGAACGAGGGTGAATAACATAAGTCTCGAGGCAATTATCTTCACTTATTCCTCCAAGAATAGCATGAGTTTAAACCTTAACCTTTTAGTCATAAACTTCAATGTTGCTATATCTTTTATACCAAGACCTTGATATGAAGGTATTAAACGTGAATACTGCCTCATCAGCGTGTATGAACTTAATATTATTAGTAAAAGCCCTCTGCATTTAATCGAATATATAATTTAAATTATCCTTATAAATGGAACATTAAAATCAATCACTCTCTTAATGCGATTGACTGTCTTGTAAGATACTCCGTTCTTTTTATATATGTTAGCTATCAATTAAGCAGAGATATGAAGCTCAGGAAATTGACGATGAAACATCACAGCCCTCTAGGATAGAGAGAAATGAGCCCAGTATTTAAGAGTCTTATCATTAATAAGATATTCAATATGATGCTGATAAAATTTTAAGGGTCTCTTAGGCTTAGAATCAAGATGCTATCTCTGTAAATTCAATGCTAATAGACAGTGAGACCTCACAGTTGAAGGAGATTTATGGAGTAGCCTTGCTATAGACGTATAATTCAGAACAGGCTTGAGTTATTCACTATATTAATCACATCCATATCGCAACTTAAAAAATAATCTATATACTAACTGTCATAAACAGACCCCAAACCTCGCATATACTCACTTAAAATACTAATATTTAAACATTAAACCCCTACATAAACCCTATTAAACCCTATAAAGTATGCACTAATAGTCTACTTTTATCAATCAAAAACTCAATCAAACTACTGAAAGGGTTTTGGGGTTTTGATTCTTCGTTCTTTCTCATAGAATAAAAAAATAAAATTGAAATTTATCTTCAAAAATATTAAAATTATTATTAATATAAAATAGAGATGAGTATGCTAGTATATATAGAAAATAAGATATATGAATGAATTCTGATTATTTCCAATTACGTCTGTTGTTTAGTTACTATTGAACAATAAAAAAATTATTTAATTATATATCATAAAAATACAACATTTAGACTGTAAAATTCACATTTCATATATTTTTTATTAATTTCAGAATAAAATGCTCGTATCTACTATTTAAAATGTTTTTATTCAATATTTTTTTAAAATGATTAGTAATATTAATATAAAGCGTGGGCAGTTCACTTGCAATTTAGTAATTTTTTGAAATTATATTTTTTTTTGTGAATCTTTTAAATATTTTAATGATTAAAGATCCTATTTCATTTATATATCCTTACTGTAAATTTATATTTCTTTTAAAAAAAAAACTATATTAAAATTAATATCCACGCTTTAAAAGTTAATGTCATTCATAATTATTTGTTATGTCTTGGTCGAGCTGAAGATTTTTATTATTGTTAGTCATTTATTCAATTTCTTGTTTCTCTAAGGTTTTTGTAGTTTTAAACTAAAATATTTTCAAGAAATTATTAAATAGAATTACAGTATATTTAAGCACAAATTAATAAGATTTAGAGAATTTTTCCTTCTTCGATAAATAAATCTTTATTGATAATCCATTACGGCCACTGTGCTGAAGCTATTCCATCCAATATATGGTTTCTCAAACAAAGTGAGTAGGGCATAAAACTCAAAGTATGAAACTATCTGATCATGCTGTCTATCTGGCTTATGCCCCAGTACAGATTTAGGTGCAGCTTTCAATAATAATAATAATTATTGATAGTCGATTAATTTTATGAGGGTAAAATTGCCTAAATAATTCCAAAATTTTCCTAGGATTCTGTTAAGCAATTTTTAGAATATATCTGAGAAGAAAAGGAATCACTACTATTGTAGGAAATTTTATTTTTTCGTTTTAAAATTTTAATTTTTTTATTTACTTAAATTATGCTCTTGAAAAAGCCTTCAACCCTATCTTCATTAGACTTATTTTCCAAAAAATGATTATATTATATTAATTTCTCTTGTTTTAAATTAGAAAATTAATAAATGAGTAGTACGAACTCAAGTGACTTTCAACTAAATCACTCTTAATAATATATACCAGATATTTTCAATAATTTTGAGAAGCTTTCAATCCTTCTCACCCAAGTTTTATCTTTCTAGAGAGACTACCTACCTAAACTTAACATAGTCTCTCTCACTATAAGAAAACTCAAAAGCTAAGATGGCTCTTGCTAAATTCATAAAATGGAACAAAGTTACATATTGAAAATATGTTTCTAGCTACTAAGCTTCAAAATTTTCTAAAAAAGAGTTTAATAGCTCATCTCCTCTTTGAACCCTGTTGAACTAAAATTGATCTCTAGAAATCCTTTTTTAAAAAATAGGATCACTAACCCAACAAAAACTGTTCTTCATAATACTTAGTCTCCGCCAAACGTCTATTTAGTAACTAAAATTAGAGGTACCTTTTCTTACTAAACCAAAACCTACTATTTAATAGGGAAAAATAGTCACTACCAAAACAATGACGTAGTAGATCAGTATACCATTCAGAAAATATACTGATCAAAAGTTTATCAGAAATTAACTAACTTGGCAATTAGATCGGTAATTAAATTGAATACTAATAATAATTTATTTAACAATTACAAGTACAATAAGTTTAATAAGAAGGTAAACATAAACAAGATGGAAGACTAGATAGCAAGATTTAAAATCGTATTATTAATCTGCTAGAAACTATTGAGCAATCTAACAGTCGTAAGTAAAAGAACCAGTAAAATACTAATGTAATTCTGGACAAATTAATGAACGTAGAGAATATATACACGACGTTATCGAAAAAATCTAAAAACATCCAAGGAATTGAAACAATGACTAAAAACTTCATATTGAAAACCTAAAATATCCCTATACCAAAACCCGATGAATTTGCCATTTCTACTCTTGACACAATAAAATCATTAAAAATAATAGCAATCCTGAAATGTGAAGGGAAATAAAGATTTCATTAAATTACAATTGAAAATAGTCCCAATATCTTTGCCCTACGGAAACACGAAATGATTAACTTTCAGCTGACTTTTGACAATTTAATCACAGACTTTAACTTCTAAGCACAAGACCTAGAAGAAAATAACAACTTTTTTTTCTTAGATGAAACTTTAGATTATCTTATTCAATTCAAACCATTTATGAAAAAGGATGATATAAATTGGGAATAGTTAGATTAACTTAAGAAATATGCAAAAAACAATAAGAAAAGGCCGCCACTACAAGAGACAATCTCTACAACATACAATGTCAGACAAATGATTATAGACATAGCACAAACATTTGCGTTTGATGCAGTAATTGGCGATATAACTTGGAAAGGAAAAGACAAAACAGCAACAGGATGAATAATTGAAGAACATACTGGTGTTTGAAGAGAGTGGCTCCCTGACTCGACATGACATGAGACAGAGATTAAATTGGAAATTGGTCTACTGACCAAAGTGACAAAGATTCACTATAATTAAAAATGCTTTTCCTTTTTGTGTTATCATACATACTAAATCGGGGGTCCCTAGAGTCCTCAATGTGATCATATTATTAGCATATTAATTTCTCTTAAATTAAAAAAATCAAGCTAAATTATCTTCTTATAATCAACTCATCACAAGCAGATATTATAAAGTGTTTTCATCTTTTTATTTCAAAAGTCTTTAATGTAATTATATTTAATTATATTAATGTTTAATATACTTAATCATGGCATTTATTTGTCCACTTTATTTACCATAAATCTTTTAATTAATTTCGATCAAGTTATCTATATTTATGATAGATCATTAGGAAATTAAATTTTTAAAAAGATTTAGAGTATTTCTATATTTTACAAAATTAAAATTAGAGACTCATAAATATCGTTAATTATATTCAACTCGCCACTCTATTTATAATCCTTAGATTTTTTTACATTCTGATAGTTGAGCGTTCAAAATTAAACTAAGCATAATTTTGAATGGCATATTCAAAGTTATAAGATTTTTGATTGTATTATTTTTTTTATATAGAAAATGGTAATTAAAAAAATTGAAATTTACCAATTGCAACGTTGAGCAAAATTTTGGGATCTATCGATGAACTTATGTGTGAATCTAATTTAGATAACTTCATTCATTAATTATTTAATTTTATTTTCCCAAATCGAATGTACCATATAATATTGTCATTTTGAATAACTTTTTTATCTATTTTTTGGACTTCAAAAATTTTTTTGGCTTCTAAGGGAATTTAATATCGCTCGCGCTTTGTCAGATTTTATTCTCCTGAATCAAGATGCCTCTAAAATAAATATTTTAAAGATATTACTTTTAATTTTGCATAAATAATTAATTCGTCAAATAATTAACATAATTAAATTGTTAATAAAGGTAATAGTTTAATATATTTAAATGAATGTATTATTAATAAATTATAGTTATGTTTGATCATTTTATTATTCGGAATAATCCTTTTGCAGTGATAGCATCGTAAAAATGGCTTCTCGTGATTTTTAAAATGCTTCACCATGTTACTTTTTTGTGCAAAAAAGTATGAAAAATATTTGTACTAATTTTTTTAATTTTTCTTTATGTTATAAAGTTGAATATTAATTGAGTGCGAAAGCTTTAGAACATTTATTAACTGGACATCTGAAAGGTTTTTCTAAAGTATGGATGCGTAAGTGATCGAAAAGATTGCCCCACTTCCTCAAAATGAAATTGCAGTTCTCATACTTGCACAAAAAACTCAAGTACCATCTACGTCTCTCGGGTTTGAATATTTTAAAAATATTTATTTTATATATATTAGATAAACAAGGTCAATTCTTCACATTTTTAAACATTTTAATATAATAATTTATTTTTTGTAATTTCTTCTTGCATTTAACTAACAATAGCTTTATTTGAAATAATAGAGGGATAATAGTTATATCTGATAAAAAAACTTAAATATCAATCTCAAACTTATATTTTTTATCATTACATGACCTATAAACGTATCAAGAATAGAAGTAAATAATTTCAAATTCAAGATATAATTAGCATATTTAAAAAACAAAAAAACAATTATTGAATTAAATTATGATATTTTTTATTTGATTAGAAGTTAACTTCCTTATATTTAATTAGTTTTCCAGTATCCCTTCCTTTTACATATAATTAAATCCGGGCTAACTAAATTATGTATTAAATTTTAGGGTCAATATATTTTTCCACATAAATTAAGCCATTGCCCCTTAAAGTCTCAAAAAATATATTTTTAAGATATATTTAATTTTAAATTTAAATGTTTTTTTATCTAAAATAGCATAATTTATTCTTATTGTTTCTTAATTTTCTTGGAAATCAAACATATTATATTTAAGTTAATACGAATATTTTGATCATTTTATATTATTTAGAAGATGGCATATATTTTCTGCGAGGGATCTGATTTTCAGGGATGTACAAATAAATTTACAATTATTTTATAAAATGTCACATCCGTCAATAATAATTAATTGTTACTTTGGATTTAACCTCAGTTTCTTTCGCAAAAGATCACATTCAAAACCCTAAAACCTCTTAACGAGGTTTATTAGTGCTTTGATTTGTATAGTATAGTTGGGATCTTATTGGGGTTAGTAGAGAAATTAGGTCAAATTGCAAAACGAGAAGTAGAAATTAGCGAAATTAAGGGTATATTTGTATTAATATATACTAAGTCAAACTAGTGCTGAATTATACAGGCATAGCAAGACTCTAACGCAAGAGTGCCTCAACTGTTAAGTATCACTGTTGTTAGCTGTTTAGCATTATAACTGAGGTTCATACATGCTGATGAAGCAGTGTTTACATTCAAAACTTTCATTAATAAGTCCGGGTATAAAAAGTATGATAATATAGAAGTATATGATTAAAAAGTAAAAGTTGCCACTCACGCAATTTTAGCTGGTATTAGTGAAGATTCAGGTCTAGAAGCTTATGTCATTCATCCTCGCTCTATTAAGCGAGAGTAGTACATCGAGTTTTTGCATAAGCAGAGATATAAATACAACGATTAAGAGATCATTCTTTTTGTTGACAAACCTTCAGTTCATAAGACTAAGGAGTCAAAGAAAGCTTATGAAGAGTTAAACATAACACCTGTATATAGCGTTCCTTATAGCCCATAATTTAATGGAATTAAATATTACTGGAGTTAAATCAAGACTTATTACAATAAGCTACTGCTGTATCATCTAATGCATGATTTACCAATCGATACATTAGACTTAATACAAAGTAGTTGCACGAGAGTGAATTAAGATAAGACTACGATATGTGCAAGGAAGGGGAGAATGAATGAATGTTTATTAATAAGTTTTATACTTAAATAAATGAAATAGCTTACATTTTACATAGACCCTTAAAAGAATTAGGCTTCTCTTTCTTTTCTTCTTCTTAAGGCTTGACAGGCTCTAAGTTTCTTCTCTTAGTGCCAGCTCCTGCATCTATGTTCATATCTTCAGGCTTTTAAACATCTTTATAAAGTCTCTTGCTAACTTAATGAACTGTTTGCTGTTTTCTATCTCTTTGACCTTAGCTTGCTCTTTCACAAGATATATACCAGTGCCAGATTTTCCTTCAAAGTTATATGTCAAAGCTTACTTGAAAGATAAAGATGCTTCTTAAGCCCCTCTAGCCAAGCTGAGCTTATTAGAATGACTTGCTTCTTCTAGTCTTCAGGAGAGATAGAATATCGTTTATTATCAGCTTCTTCAATTATTTCTCTGAGATACTCCTCTTTTATTGTACCAAGAACACCAAAGAAAAAGTTCCTCTCTGGTAGTTTAATAGAGAGTTGTTTCTTGATAAGAAGGTATATTACCACTTCCTCATCCTACATGACATCCTCATAGAGATTAGTGACTGAAATCTCATGATAGTTGGTTGGGTATTTCTATTAGTTTAATCTCTTTATTTTTTAAAAGCTTTCTTCTCTTCACAAAGTATTTCTTTCAAGAATAAAATTTTGGTACCTTCCATCGTTAGAAGGAATAATCCAACTGTATAATATGTTAATAGTCATCAAGTTATCTTACCATGTAAAGTTAGGTATCGATAGAGATCTTCCTTACTTCTGAATCTTGATATCATTTCTTGAGCCTCGACTCTTTTCATTTGATCATTGAGTGATTCCATCTTTGTTCCTCTTCCTATTAATGAATTTCAAATTATAAATTATAGACTTCTGGATCCTATTGTTTAAAATCTTACTATTAAATATGGGCATCTTATAGGAGGTCAACCCTGCAAAGATACGTGGAGAAAGTTTGCAGAAGCTGTAACAAACTGCAGAGATTGAGCTCCATTTTTATCAATTTAGTTCCATTAAATTAGTACTAAATTTGTTTTATTTTAATTAGTACTCTTACTAAATCCGTTTAATTTTAATTGGTACCAATTTAATAGTACCAAAACTAAATTAGTACCTAGTTTTAAACTAATGATGTTTTAATTGAAAAGTTCCAAAATGGTTCAAAATCTAATTTGTACTAGTACCAACTTGAATTTTATTAAAGATGATCCCTAAATTAAGAATATTAAGCATAAAATTATAAAATTTATAGTTTTAAATTAAGTTTAAATATGATCTCTTACACCTCAAATCAACCTTTATTGTTGCTATGGAAGGTATTATATAGAGTAACTATAACTAGTAAGGTTATTAGAGCTTTATAATATAAATTTAAATTTAAACATGGCAGCTAACTTAAATTGTAAAGCAATCTCTCTTGGAACTGGATAATCATAGCTAAACTTTGGCTCAACTAAAAAGCCTGAAATTATTTATGTTGAGAGGGAGGTAGAGCTAATTGCTCTTGAATTTGAAGCAGAGGTTTTTATCATAGAAGTATTAAACCAGAAGGAGAGTGCAGATATAGGAGTTTAAACTTAAATTTATTATGTTGAGGAACTAAAAGAACAGCAACCAATCGAAAAGATAAAAAAATATAAATGTGAAGACTACTAGAATCTGCTAGAAGAGATACCTGAAAGAGGTACACTATGACAAAGCCAAGATCTATTTCAAGCATTAAAAGGTAGATGGTAGGTATTAGTGCATGACATAGATGAGATCATATACTCACTCAGCTAAAGTTAAAAGGCATATGCAAAGGCTTCACCTCAGCGAGTTCTTGATTGAAGATTAAGAGACTAAAAAACTAGTATCAGCTAAAAGAAAATCTAATACTCTTTAATAACAGAGAGAGATGCAGGAGAAACACAAGAGGCAGATGCGATTTGAATCGATGAACCAACCAGTAGGCAATACAATTTCAGTATGCTTCTAAGCAATCTATGAATATACCAGCATTAAATGCAGTTGATCTCAGCACTTGTATTGAAAACTACTTGAATATAAACGTGCCTGCAAAAGCAAAGCTTATAGTAGTTGATGAGAATGCGCACAAGTGTATCCTTTCCGTTATCTTCTTAAGAACCAAAAGTATTAGAACGAGTTTGCTAATGAATACATGGAACTTAGAGAGGCATAAAGAAAAGATTGCAATAATTTGCTTAAGTTAGATAGTTCCATATTAAGCTATGGTTTTATCGCAATAAAACTCAAGAAATTTGAAATGACTCTGAGAGACTATCTCTATCATAATCGATACCCCTATGATTTTAAACGACATACTTTCAGATATGATAAAGAGTGTCAAGGAATTGCGTGACCTTGGGTATTTTCATAGAGATTTGAAGCCTGAAAATGTAATACTGAATCTCTGCCCATTAGAAGTAGTTATAATCGATTTCAATAAAGCTTTAAGATGAGAAATCGTTACTTAAGCATTGGTACTTGAGACTCCCGGATACTTTCCAAAATGAGAGAAGTGGACAAATGGTTCTGTCTAATGGGATATTTGAGCATTAGCTGAAATATTATTAGAGAGTGATATGGAAAGTATGTCTTACTTTGGTACTAAACATGAAAAGCAATGAATAAGTCTGGCTTAGAAACATATAAAGTAAGAAGATGTATACAAAGAAATTAAAAGCATAGTTGAGATGATAATCGTGAGAGCTCCAAACTATCCTCGATAAACTTTAGATGATATCCTTGAATCACTAGAGAGAGTATAGTTCAAAACATACAATAAAGATAAACAAATAAAATTTGTTTGAATTAATAACACTAATACTCATAAAATATTCATTGAATTCACATAAAACCTGCATTTTGTCTACTAACCCCAATAAGACCCCAACTATACCCTACAAATCAAAGCACTTATAAACCTCACTAAGGGGTTTTGGGGTTTTGATTCTTATATAAAATTATATTATAAGCATCTTTTCATAATATAAGATTTTAATAAATGACTTTAAAATTCTGTCATTTTCTTATCTTCAGTTTAAATTCAAATTTTAATTATACACTCTTTAATTATAAAAAGAAATTTGACCTTTCAAATAACATTAAATATTTATTTTCAGTGTCTTCATTATCTATATATTTAATTATTTATTATGCATTTTATATTTTGAATGATTCATTTATTTATAATATAATTTATATATTTGCAGATTTATTGAGTAAGCTCACTTTAGAATATGATTTTATTTGTAAAAATATTAATATCTAATTCCAAAACCCTATACTTTATAATTAAAATGTAAATAATATAATTTTATCTTCCTTTCTAGTTTTTTTAATTTCTTACTCACTAGTAGGCTCTTTGACTTCTAAACCTTTTTAATAAAATATACAATAATATTTGTTATTTTAATTAAAAAATTTAATTTATTATAAATTCAAAGCAAATTTTATTAACTTGAAATATACCAATATCAATTGTTTTGAGGGAAAAAATATAACAATATAATATAAAATAAATTAGTTTAATAATATAAATATATTTTTTTTCATTTTATTCAAAAATGAAATTTTATAATCTATATAATTAAAGAAATATAGACAAAGATAAAGAGTAATTAATTAAATTTATACTTAATAAAGAATTATAATAATAACTAAATTAAATTACAAAAAAAGCATTATTTTTATGATATTAAGTTTATTATTATATATTATTGTCAAAATATATAAAATTAAAAATTTATGATAAACAGAATTGGAATAATAAATCATTATTTATTTTTCAATATTCAAAACCCCAAAACCCCTTAGTGAGGTTTATAAGTGCTTTGATTTGTAGGGTATTGTTGGGGTCTTATTGGGGTTAGTAGAGAAATTAGGCCAATTTTCAAAATGAGAAATAGAAATTAGCGAAATATAGCGTCTATTTATGATGAGTAATATTTAGATTTACTGCTTAAGCTTAGGTATGGTAAAAGTATTAATATAGACTAAGCCAAACCTGTACTAAATTATGCAGCAATAGCAAAGTTATTACGCAAGAGTGCCTCAACTGTTAGGTATCACTGCTTGCTAGCTGTTTAGCATTTTAATTCTGGTTGTTGAACGCATCCTGCAAGAAAATAAAAGTTCTCTCAGGCTCATATTGACTTCCTCTGCGACTCTAAGACTTTGAAGTATTGGGCACACTTTCCATTAGACTAGCGAGCTGTCATGTTTCATCGCAGGTTTCCTGGCATGCGTATCTCTCCTTAGACTATAGCCAATATTTATAGAAGAAATGGTATTACTTTCAAGACTGTCAACAGAGTGAAGAGAGTGATTGATTTTACAGTGCCATTTTATAGTAATAATTTAAACTATATATATGATTAAATGCAGAGAGCTATTACTAATAACATCAAGTTCATACACGCTGATGAAGCTGTATTCACCTTCAACACCTTTATTAATAAGTCTTGGTATAAGAAGTATGATAATATAGAAGTCTATGATTAAAAAGTGAAGGTAGTCACCCATGCAATTTTAGCTGGTATAAGTGAAGATTCAGGCCTAGAGAGTTATGTTATTCACCCTCGCTCTATTAAGCGAGAGTAGTATATAGAGTTCCTACATAAGCTCAGAGAGAAGTATAGTAACCAAGAGATCATCCTGTTTGTTGATAACCTCTCAGTTCATAAGACTAAGGAGTCTAAGAAAGCTTATGAAGAGCTAAACATAACTCCTGTATACAACGTTCCTTATAGCCCATAATTTAATGGAATTGAATTCTACTGGAGTTAAATCAAGACTCACTACAAGAAGCTGCTGCTGTATCATCTTATGCATGACTTGCCCATCGATACAGTAGACTTAATTCAAAGCAGCTGTAAGAGAGTGAGCGTAGATAAGACAACAATTTGTGCGAGAGAGGGAAGAATGAATGTTTAAAAATAAGTTTTAGATTTAAACGAATGAATATATTCACATATTAAATTGGCCCATAAAAGGGTTTGGCTTCTCTTTCTTCTCCTCTTCTTATGGCTTGCTTGGGCCCATATTTCTTCTCTTAGTGCCAGCTCCTGCATCTATGTTCATTTCATCTGGTTTTTAGACATCTTTATAAAGCCTCTTGCTCACCTCATAAATTGTCTGCGACTTTCTTTCTCTGTGAACCTTTGCATGCTCTTTCATAAGATATATGCCAGTGCCAGATTTTCCTACAAAGTTATATGTCAAAGCTTACTTGAAAGATAAGGATGCTTCTTAAGTTCCTCTAGCCAAGCTGAGCTTATTAGAATGCCTTGCTTTTTCTAGTCTTCAGGAGAGATAGAATATCGTTTCTTATGTGCTTCTTCAATTATTTCTCTGAGATACTCCTCTTTTATTGTACCAAGAACACCAAAGAAAAAGTTCCTCTCTGGTAGTTTAATAGAGAGTTGTTTCTTGATAAGAAGGTATATTACCACTTCCTCATCCTACATGACATCCTCATAGAGATTAGTGACTGAAATCTCATGATAGTTGGTTGGGTATTTCTATTAGTTTAATCTCTTTATTTTTAAAAGCTTTCTTCTCCTCACAAAGTATTGCTTTCAAGAATGAAATTTTGGTACCTTCCATCGTTGGAAGGAATAAACCAACTGTATAATATGTTAATAGTCATCAAGTTATCTTACCATGTAAAGTTAGGTATCGATAGAGATCTTCCTTACTTCTGAATCTTGATATCATTTCTTGAGCCTCGACTCTTTTCATTTGATCATTGAGTGATTCCATCTTTGTTCCTCTTCCTATTAATGAATTTCAAATTATAACTTATAGACTTCTGGATCCTATTGTTTAAAATCTTACTATTAAATATGGGCATCTTATAGGAGGTCAACCCTGCAAAGATACGTGGAGAAAGTTTGCAGAAGCTGTAACAAACTGCAGAGATTGAGCTCCATTTTTATCAATTTAGTTCCATTAAATTAGTACTAAATTTGTTTAAATTTAATTAGTACTGGTACTAAATTCGTTTAAGTTTAATTGGTACCAATTTAATAGTACCAAAACTTAATTAGTACCTAGTTTTAATCCAGTGAGGTTTTAATGGAAAAGTTCCAATCTGGTTTAAAACTTAATTGGTACCAGTACCAACCTGAACTTTATCTGAGTTGGTACCAGAATCAAAATTATTAAGAGTAAAATTACGAAAATTATACTTATAAACTGAGTATAAATATGAAGTCTTAGAGCTTAGATCAAACCATCATTAATGCTGTTGCAACTCCTATATAGTCCAGATATAGCTATAGAGGTTTTAAGAGCTTTATAATAGAAATTTAAATTTGAATTTAAATATGGCGGTCAACTTAAATCGTAGAGCGGCACTTTTAGGATCAGGTCAATCAATGCTCAACTTTGGCTCCTCTAAGAAACCAGAAGTAATTTATATTGAAAAGGAGGTAGAGCTAAGAGCTCTAGAGTTTGAAGCTGAGGTCTTTAAAATTTAAGTTTAAAACAAGAAGTAGAGTGCTGAGATGGGTGTTTAAACATAAGTTGAATTGGTTGAAGAAGATAAGGAACAGCAACCAATAGAAAAAATTAAAACATTTTAATGTGAAGACTGCTAAAACTTCTTCTCAACTGAGTCTAGCTTGAAGAGGCACATTAAAGAGGTACACTCTGGCAAGGCCAAGATCTATTTTAAACATGACAAAGTGGATGGAAGGTACCAATGCACAAACAATGCATGAAGTCTTACACTCACTCAGCAAAGGTTAAGAAGCATATGCAAAAACATCATCTTAGCGAATTCTTGATTTAAGATTAGAAGACTTAACAACTTGTACCTGCTAAAAGAAAATCAAAAATTCTTGAGTCTTAAAGAGACCTACAGGAGAAGCTCAAGAGACAGTGTCGCTTTGAATCAATGAACTAGCCTGCAGATCATACTGTTTTAGCATGCTTCCAAGCGAAAGCAATGAGTATTCCTGCATTAAATGCAATTGAACTTAGTAGCTGCATTTAAAATTACTTGCACATAAGTGTGCCTAACAAGGCAAAGCTTATAGTAGTTGATGAGTATGCATACAAGGTATACCCTTTCAGCTATCTCATAAAAAATGAGCAGTATTAAAATGAGTTTGCTAACGAATATATGATTCTTAGAGAGGCTTAAAGAAGAGATTGCAAGAACTTGCTTAAGTTAAATGGTGTTATATTAAGCTATGGTTTCATCGCACTAAGGCTCAAGAAATTTGAAATGACTTTAAGAGACTATCTATATCATAATAGATATCCTGATGACTTAAATGATATTCTTACAGATATGATTAAGGGTGTCAAGGAGTTGCATGAACTTGGATATGTTCATAGAGATTTGAAGCCTGAAAATATTATGCTTAACCTCTGCCCTTTAGAAGTCGTAGTTATCGATTTCAATAGAGCCTTAAGATAAGAGATAGTGACTTTGGCTAAAGTTCTTGGTACTCCTGGATACTTCCCAATTAGAGAGAAATGGACTAATGGCTCAGTTCAGTGGGATGTATGGGCAGTTGCTGCTATCATATTAGAGAGCGATATGGAAAGTATGTCATACTTTGGAACAAAGCACGAGAAATAATCAATAAGTTTAGCAGCTAAACATATAAAATAAGAAGAAATCTGCGATAAAATTAAGACGATAGTTGAGATGGTCATAGTTAAAGCTCCAGCATATCCAAGATAATCATTAGATGACATTCTAGAACAACTAAAGACAGCGAGATTCAAGAGGTATCACAAAGACAAGCAGATAAAATTTGTTTGAGTTAAGCACACTAATAATCATTAAATATTCATTAAATTCATATAAAACCTGCATTTTGTCTACTAACCCCAATAAGACCCCCAACTATACCCTACAAATCAAAGCACTTATAAACCTCACTAAGGGGTTTTGGGGTTTTGATTGTCTAGCTCCACATTTATAATATATTCAATAAATATTATTAATTTGAGATAACAAATAACATAATTTTTTATACAGGGGCATGTGCACTCTTAAGTAATATTTTTAATGCCCTAGGATATTTATTAAGATTAATCTCTAGTGACTTCGGATTTTCTAATATTTCCTTAATCAGTCTAATTAAATAGTTCAATTCATTATAATATAATTTATTTTTTGTACAAAAAAATAAAAATTATTGTCTGTGCGTGAGTTAACTCAAGAGGATTTAGGATTTAATTAGGAAATTAACTAACTTGAGTTGGCCTTAGAATCGGCTGATGCATGATCATTTACATCGAATGATTTAAAAGCATAATTATAGTAAATATCTGTTATAATTTTACTATAAAAATAAGATTCAGATGTTTGAATTGAGGCTGGTAAAAACCTTGTTGCAGTGTATAGCTAGGAGACTATTTATCTAAAACATTTTTTAATTATTGGATTTATTAAATAATTATAAATTATATTGCATATAAGTGTTATAAAACAGATTCCTCTCACTACCCTAAACCTACATATCCCCTACTAAAAACCGAGAGTCTTCACTTCCCTTCCCAACCAATAAAATACCTTATTATATGAATAATTTCTTCATTCACTAAATATAACTCAATCTTGACATTCTTGGTTATATGTAATAAGTTATTTTATTAAATTCACTTTTTCCACTGTCCTTTTTTAGCATTAGATCCTTTAAGAGTATTACTTATATTCAAATTTTAAAAGAATTTCTTTTTAAACATTATATTGACTATTATGCAGAATTGTTTATTGAAAATTTAAATGTCTTAATTCAAGATCAACAGACATAATTCGGAGAAAAAAGTCTTATGACTTATTTTAATTTTCATAGATCTTTTGCAATTAAATAATAATTCAAAAAGTCAAAACTTTTTATGCAAATGTTTTTTCGATTTATGACGAATGAATTTTATTTATGAATATAGTAATAATAATAATTTGATCACATTGAGGTCTCTGGGGACCCCCGATCAATAATATGTTAAGTATATAAGAGTCAAGCCCTTTTAATATTATTTAAATCATCTGATCTCTTAAATCTCTCTGGTTGTCTCATCATTGATTCTATTTCAATTAATTATTTAAAAATTCAATCAAAATAATGAATTCTTGTGAGCCCTAAACTGTCTTAAATATTCTCTTTCTTTGTTTAAGTTGAGTACTAATTTTTCAATCTCTGTCTCTTCTTCTTCTCTGTCAATGGATCTGACTCCATCGTAAACTCCGAACTCTACATATTCTTAGAGTTCTTGCAGAGTTTCATCAAAAGATCTCAGCGTCCTGTAGTTGATTTCCATGCAGTCAACAGAGTTGCATATAAGGCACCATCTCCTTTTTATCTTTAGATCAAGTCCAACTTCCTAGAACATCTTTAATTAATTTTATTATTATATAGTATACAAAAGTCCCAAACCTTATATACATTACTTAATAACTTTGTTTAATTGTATTGGATAATATCAAGATTTATACTATAAATCTATGGGGTTTAGGGATTTAATGGTTTCTGGGTTTTCAAAAGTTTAAGTTCTCTGGCTTTGGGCCAGAGTGTTATTAGTTATTAGTAGTAAAAAAGTTAACTTTTGTTCTTTGTGGTGCTTACTCCCTTGTATATATATGATTGTGTTGATTTATGTTTAATTTTAGTATTAAATAGCTTAGAATATTTGGGTGATTCCCAACATATCTTTAGGTCAACTTTTATCATATTTTAGGGTGATTCTTTAATAGTCGTTAATTTCACTATTAGATAGTAAATACGAGATTTATTGTTAGTGACGTATTAGAGATTTCGGGAGTGATTCCTTCTAAATCGTATATTAGTGATTTCTTCTACTGTATAGAAGAAATGGTTCCACTAAGTTTCTCCAGTTTAGGATTTGAGGTTAAGATTTCTTGTAAAGAGGATTGCGACTTTTCATGAGGTTTTGTCAGCGTTTGTTTCTTCTTGTTTGTTGGTGTATCGTATTGGTTAGAGATGCTAAATAACTGCTGACCAAATTTCTTCGGTTAGGCCTCATACCTACTTGAAGTTGAAAATGTCAGCATGAACAGAGAGTGGACTTTGGAGTTTGTGTGTGGAGCTGGGTAAGTGAACTAATTGGACGTAAGTTCACTGTTTTTGAAAGTTGGTGGTTGTTTGACTGAGGTAATCAGTTCGAAAATTAAGAAAACCTATGTAGTGTATGCTCCTGTGTGCTGGGCTTATTGTTAAGTGCCTAGCTGAGTTATGAACGGGTGCTAAAAGGATGTACTGACTTAAGTTGTCAAAAAGCTGACATACTCTATGATTATGGCCACTCGTGAGTATGTGGGTACTCCTTTGTTAAAACACACCTCTGGACCTTAAGGTCCAGCTGGGAGAAGTTCGCTTTTCGGAGTAATGAGACAAAATTCTTGCCTCTATATTTAGAACGGTTCGACTATCCCTCCTCGTTCCAACTCGTTTTACTTAACTTTTTAAGTTAATAATTATTTATGAATATTTACATTTTTCTTTAAAAAAATATTATGCATAATAATAGTAAATACTATGTTATCAAGAATTTTAATTAACTGCAAAATAGACCCTGTTCTTATTGGATCTTTTGCCAAAATAAATATAATTAAATAGTTAATTTAATTCATTGTAATATATAACCAAGAATAACATAATTTAGTAAGATTAACCATATGAGAAAAAAATTCATATAAAAAAATGTATTTTATTAAATTGGGAGGGATGGGAGGAAAGTGAAGAGAGGTTATGGGGAAGGGTTAATTTTATGGGAGGGAGGGGTGTGGAGAAGATTATCTCGGTTGGAACATAAGAGAATAAAATAAACTATTACTGATATTAAGTTTGGTAATTAGGGTATTGAATTTGGGAACTTTGAATTTATGGCATTTGAACTTGCTGCTGGGCTAATAAAATTTGCTTAATTTTATTTAATAATATTTTTCAATTTAAATATTAATAATATTAATAATAAAATATTTTTTTTTTATATTATAAATATTGCCCATTGGGAGTAATTATGAATTGTTAAGGAGGATAAGTTAAATCATTTACAATTATATATAAAATTGAAGTTTATGTTATTAAAATTAATTTTTTATAAAAACGAGCTTTACATATTATAAGGCTCATTCATTTTTATAGATTAAATCACAAATGATGATTATTCTTTAAAATTAAAAATAAAGAAATTCATTTTTAATCAAATTTCAATGAAATGTTATTAGCTTTTTATCTGTTGTTATGAGGCTAAAAAGAGCATTATTTATATTAAATTATTAGTTTCTTGGAATAATAAGTCAAACAAACCCCCCTTATTATTTATTATTTCTTTAGTATTTTCCTAGGGTTTTTTACTATGACCAATATTCTTTTGAATATCATTTTTTCAATCATATGTCAAAACTAATTAACTATTTTATATTAATTAATAATAATTTAGAAATTAAATCAATTTCTTTAAAATTTAGTTGTATTATAATATTTCTAGACTTGCATTTGTCAAGAAAAATTAGTGTAAAATAAAATTAATAAAATGTTATTAATAATTATAATGAATTATCCCTTATTTTTAATTCAAAATTGTAGTAATTACTATAATTGTTAAAATATTTGTTTAAGATACTATTTTTAATTCCAATTTAGACTTTTATTTGGTATAAAAATTAATTTATATTTAAAATTTTCGCTTGAATTTTATTTATTAAAATGATTTATATTTTTACCATTGCTAAAAAACTATTGTCTATATCTTAGAAATGTTAAAATTAATATTACTCATGTAATGAATAATATGAAATTATAATTTGCCTACAATTTTATGAATTATATTATTCAGTCTTTTAATAATATCCAAAATTACTTTATTTAATTTTTTTATCTATAAAATTTATAGATAAGTTTGTGGAAACATTACAGCTAAGATATCGATATTAATTTAATATAACTCTTAATTAGTGGTAAAGTTTGTATTTAAAATTGAGAATTTATCTATAATTTATTAATTAAATTTTATCCCTAATAATAATGACTTAACAAGATATAATTAATTCTAAATATATAATGAAGAGTAGTAGCATTTTAAGGTCGTATAGCTCAATATTAAACTCAGAAGATTTATTAATATATACATAAATATTCATATCATTTATTTAAAAAAATTCTCTATCCCTAAAGATCAAAATTAAAAAAATAATTCGATTTCTCTATATATACTTATCTTAAGAGATAAATTATTTGAAGTGGTTTAGAAATCTATTAAGGTTAAATTTTAACATTTTAAAAAAAAAAAAATTAAAAAAAAAATTTTCTAGAATATTTGTTCAAAAAAATTCATCTATTTATATATTTCTAGGACTGAATATTTATTTGTTTATGATTGAACTATATAAATTTTGCATTCCCATTTCTATAAAAATATTGTGTATAAGTTTTACTTTTTATTCTTACTAAATAAATTTGATATAACACTTAGATGGAGTAAATGTCCATTTTACTTTACAAAGATAATAATTAAAGAAAATGAGCTAGCAATTTATAAATTTTATTTATTTGTTCATTTTTTTAAAACATTCAATCTAATTACTCTTGAAACCTATTTTCTATACTGCTCAACACTATACAGTAACTAAGAATCTAGAATTTTTGTATAGTAAGCCATGAATTAATTAACAAAAGTTATGTTTAGTTTTCTCAAAAGATTTCTAAGAATATTTAATCTTATGATTCGAGAAGTTATTAAAAAACAGAATAATCTTATAGAATCTCAATTAATATTTAAAATGTTTAAAAATATTCTATTTTTAACTCTGACTTAAAATATCTTGGGCAAATATTAAAAAGTTACTTATACCTTGAATTATATATAAATTGCCTAGCAAATCTTTATATTTTAATATTATTCTCTTTATATTTTAGTTATATACTTCTATGTTAAATTATTCTTATTGTTTTGAATTATTGATAAATATCATGAATGTAAATAATGCTTGATTATCGTGTTTATCTTGATATAATTTTCTCTTTGCTTAATTTTTAAATACAATTAATTATTTAAATAAATGGGCTTAAAAATAAATTACTCGCTTTTATTTGTTACAAATTATTAAGAAATGACGGTGTTCTAGAAATATTAGCAACAATCTATGACAGTTAATTATTTCATTAAATTTTTATGGAAAAATTATATGTAAAATTTAATCGAAATTTAGCCAAGTTATGAAAACTCTAGAGAAGCAGAGTAATTAATATGGATAAATAAACTTTTATATTTTACTAGATATTTTAAAAAATCAAAGTAGAATTAGTTTAGCCAACAAAAGATGAGATTTAATAGTTGCACTCTTGAATAAGAGCTCTTCTATAGCTGCATAATTTAATACAGGTTTGACTAAGTCTATATTAATACTCGTGCCATACCTAAGCTGAAGCAGTAAATCTAAATACTTCTCATCATAAATAGATCCTAAATATCGCTAATTTCATTTATCATTTTGAAAATTAGCCTAATTTCTCAACTAACCCCAATAAGACCCCAAATATATCCTTCAAATACCTAAAAAATCTCATTAAAAAGTCTTGAAACTTTAAGTTTAAAGTAATGGGACTAAAAATCTGCAAGATATCTTTCATTTTGGGTAAATAAGATATAAATTAAATTTACCTATCTTACAATAAAAATGAGGAATAGATATAATATAGAAATAAATGAAAACCCTTTATTCATAATATAATCCAATTAATTTTTTTTCTCTATAAAATTTTTATTTTTCAATCCCATATATATAATCATGATTTTACCTTAATAAATATATTGAAAAATTTCATGAATAATTATAGTCTCAGAATCACCAAAAAAAGAATAATAATTCATGTTTAAATATAACTAATTAATAATTATAAAAAGTTAAAATAATACTTATGAAATTTCAATTATAATTATTCTTTATAAAACCCAATAGATCAATTAAGTCAGGAAGTTTGGGGTAATGAATAATTAAATGAATAATTAATTATTATTGGCGTATAATTATAATGTTTCGGCTAATTATTAAAACTATTGGCTCGATTAATTGTCCTTATAGAATAAACCAATCAGGGTGTCTAAATTTTATTTTAGCCTAATTATAATTAATATTAGCCAATAATAATTAATTTTTAATTTAATTGTTCATTATCCCAATCTTCGTGTCTTAATTGATCTAAGGGGTTTTATAATATATTTTTTCTTTTTTCTCTATAATTATATTTTTAAATTAATTGTTATGAATGGTATTTATCTTTAATTGATAGTTTAATTTTAATAATCTGGAATAAAAATATATATATTATTTAAAATTTAATTTAAATAAATTTGAAGTGTCACATAATATTTGTGTGACCAATCGTTTCTTTTTCATTTAATAATTTTGAATATAAAATTTTGTAATTTTAAATATCTGAGAAATTTATATTGCTTTCGTCTTTTAAGAAAAATATGAGAAAATGTAAATAGTTTATCTATTTCTCTTAATAAAATAGGTTTAAAGGCAAATAATAAATTAGATTTAATTTTTCCAATAAAATTCATTTATAATAATAAGAATAGTTGAATTGATATTTATACTCAGTCTATTTGATTTTTAAAGTTAAATACAGACCTAATTCAACTTTCTTAATTATTAAATAATAGTATGCTGGGAGGGAGATTCTAAAAAGATTATATGCACAGTCATTTTTTATGAAAAAAACTTATCAATTATCGTATTCGAAACTTATTGATTATTTAAGTTTTAAAATGGGCTGGTATTAGTATTAGATAAGGTGTTTAGAAATTATTAATGACATTTTTACATGATAATATAACTATTTATAGTAAATGTTGAGAATATATTTTAGAAACAAAAAATAATAAAAGATTTTTTCCATTATAAATAAATTTCAATTTTCACATTATTATTAAATAATTAATTAATTTAATCATTTTAAATATAATATGGCTATAGAAATTTCATTGGTTTAAATATTTTTAAATATACCAAATTTTAAGTTATAATCATCATAAAAATATTTATTTATAAAATTTTCATTTACTTAATAACTTTTTATATTTGTTTATTTTATGTTGACAATATATATTTATAACTATTAAAAAGAATTATAATTTTTTTAACTAGTTTATAATTATAAGACAATATAAGTGTATAAACGTTTACAGATAAGGTAGTTCATGTTTAAATTCAAAAATATTGTTTAATTAATAATCAGTATAAAATTATTTATGAATTATTTTACTCTATAAAATGATTTTTTCTTGATTTTTCTTGAGCATATTAAATAATTTCTGTTAATTTTATTTGAAAATATTAATATCAAACGAGATGAATAAACACCTTCATAATATTATTTTTACTTTCTTAATTCTTCTGACTTTATTCAGTTACATAATAGAAATATAATTAATATATATATAATTTTATTTATTCAGAATGTGATTAATGAATGATGGAAGTCTCTTCACAATCATTTTCTAATTAATTAAAAAGAAATATAGATTCTACGTGTTCTTATAATAAGTATAAATTTAATGCACAAATTCTCAGTATAAATAAAATTGTAATGATGTTTGATAATTCTGTTTTTTGTGATCATAGCTTTAATTATAGTTATCAATTAATTAGAAAATTTATTTTAAATATTAATAAATATTAAATTTACAAATATATTCTATTGATTATTTTTTTATTTCAATAATTTTATTCATAATTTTTTAATATTTCTCAATATTTTGTATTAGTATATTTACTTATTTAACTATATAAAGTATAAAACTTTGCATTCGCAGCATTTGAGGTAGAATCTCTTATGAGTCTTCATGTGTTTGTCAAGGTTGCCCTTTTGGGAAAATTTCATTTATGAAAAATAATAGGAAATTTGTAAAATAAATTTATAAAAATGTTATAAATAATGAAACTTTATAATAATAAAATTAGATTAAGAATATTACGAGCAGCTATATTATACATAAAATTATTTAAATAAAACATATCTCTATCTACATGAAAAAATTATATATAGTGAATACTTTCGCTGTGCTTGAAAACTCTTTCCTTGTCCTACTAATTAGTCTTATCAAGTGTCACTAAAAAAACTAATAAGTATAAAAATTTTGTTTGTAAATATAAATTTAAAACGAATAAATAAATAACTCCAACTTGTTAATCACAATCATTTTCAGTATTTAAATAACTTATCTTAATTTATTTTACAATTTTTTGTAGTATTTTTAATAATTCCACAGCCATCCACCGGACAAGGGTAAGGTTTCTCTTGGGTGTGCGTGCGGAGATGATCTACCAAAAGACCCCATTTTTTAAGGAGTTAACAGCACCCTTGAAAATTGCATTCGAAGCTTGTGCTCCATCTCTTACTGCTTTCTTAATAGATTTTTATCATAAAATTTTAATAAATTATATTTTAATCAATAATTACATATATAAATTTTTCCAAAAATATGCGATAAATTATTGAGAAGTTAGACATCACAAAATTATACCAATAAATTTTAAACCAAAAATATAAAAATAAAAAAATAAAATGTATAAAAGATTTTGATCATTGAGAAGTTCCTGCTGGCTGGAATATTTTTTAAGTTTATTTATAGATTTTCTTGATCTTCAATTTTATATAAATACTAAATTTAATATAATATAATATAATACAATATAATATGAGTAATTCTTCAATTTCTTTACCATCGATTATTTATACAATTGTGCTTTCTAATTAATTTATAATTTAATTGAATTAATTTATGAGATATTATCTTTATATATCTAAGAGTCCAAGACGTTTTTTCAAAAGTTATTATTTAAATTATTAAATAAGGATAGAAGATTTGAGAGATAAAAAAATTCAAAATTGTATGTTAAATATGAATTGAAAATTCTATAAAATATCTTTGAATTTATTCAATACTTTTTTTCATTATTAAATATTTATGAACGCCTTTTAAATATTGAACCCTAATTTTTATTGTTAAAACAATTGTCTAGTTTTATAAAAGTGTATTAAAACTAACTTATAATAATGACTAATATGTTAACATTTGCAAAGAAAAGAGAGTTTAAATTATGAGATTCGTAATATATTAAATTATTTTTCATTACGAAATTTTTAATTACCTTTATTTCTACATTATTAACAATAATATACTAGAAATCAATTGTGTTTGTATATAATGCATTTGAATATTTATTATTTATACAGTTAAAATTAAATTAATGTAAGTTGAATTTATTCAGAATCCTAGTCTATAAGGGGAATAGTTTCGAAAGATTAGTTATCCCCAGAGATTGAATTGCTAAAAGAAGACTCTTGCTTGTCAAATTATTCCATTTCATTATTATATATATATATATATTTCTATTCTCTACTTTTAGTTTACTATTATTTAATACTAAGATAAGCAATAAAGATATAATTATTTTAATATATATATATTAGTTTTATTTGATTAATTAACAAAAATATTTATAATAATTCATGTTAATTTAGTGATTCTTGTTGTAAGCTTTTATGCTTAAATTCAGAATTAATTCCGTCGCTTTCTTCCCTCGTTTCTGAAAACATATAATTTTTATTTATTAATTCTAATATAAATTATAATTATCTGAGAGATTTTAGCTTTGATGGCTATTATATATTTGTAATTATTTACTGATATATTTAGAATTTATAAAATTGAAATTTTATTTTAAATAAATTAAATGGCATGTAATTACAAGTTAAATTCTTTATTTTCATTATGAAATTATTAAAGCCTATGTTAATTTCCAAATAAAAAGTAAAAAATACTTAAATTTCTTATAACTTATCAATTCAATCATAGTTTAAATTAAATTATACCTATATGCTAAGTTTAAATGATTTATATTACTATTTTACTAAATAATAAATAGAAAGAATTTCTTTGTTTTGCAAAGAGTTTAGAATGTAAAATATTTTTAGAACAAGTGGAAAAGTTTACATTAAAAGTAAATTAAACAGATAATTTATAAAATAATGGTATATGTTGAAGTAAAATAAGTTCAAATTTTTTATTAATAAAAAATTTACTATAATTAGATGTTTGATTTAAGAATGACAAATTTATTTTCTTTAATACCATATTTTGATTTATGAATTTAAAACTTTTAATTTCAAATCATCAATATTTAATAATATATATATATTTTTAGATATTTAAAATTTAAATAGAAATATTGACTGATGAGAAAGTCTGCCCGATTTCAATTGCGGAGCACATCTTAGGTTGGAAACATTTCATATAAAAATAATATATGCCAATTTCTAAAATTAATTTATTTTATAATAATTTTTTATGAATAAACTAGGTAATTGAATGATCAAATTTGAAGGAGCTATTTAATTAATTTAGGATTAGCAATTTTAAGGTTCTTGGTATAAAATATATAAATTTATGAATTATTTAACAAATAATCTGAAAATAGTAATCTATAAATAATATGGTAAGTATTCTGAATTAAACTATTCAGATTCACCGTTGGTTACTGAGGAATACTCTGCTGAATTAGCTATATTTTTGGCTAAGGATAACTTGCAATCATCACTCTCTGTAATATATAAAGATATAAAGTTAGATTTACTATAATTTAATAATAAAATAAATAATAATAATTATCCAGTAAGTAATTTATAGTAATTTAATTCAAAATAAATTAATTTATGATAATTTTATATAATTTCTAAATTTTATTAAGTGAATGGTTGCGCAGTCATCATAGGAATTTGAGTGAAGTATTGATTTTGGTAGACTTGCTATTGATAAATTTAGTAAAATTTGTTAAAATCTTCATGTAAAGTAAAATTAATAAAACCCCATTAGTGAATTAAGAACCAAGACTAGGAGATAAGAACAATTAAATTAAAATATAATTATAATTGGCTGAAATTAAATATAATATAATTAGGCGAAATACAAATTTACGCACCCTGATTGGTTTATTTTATAGAGACAATTTATTGAGCCAATGGTTTTAATAATTAGGCTAAACATTAATAATTTACGCCAATAATAAATACATTTTAATTTAATAATTTACATCTCCTAATCTTCGTTCTTAATTGATTAAGGGGTTTTAATATTACAGGGCTAATTTAAATTAAATAATTTTAAAAAAGTTAGATAAATTCTATCTTTCATTTCAAGATAAAGCAAAAATACACATTATTAATTTAGTCATATGTGTATTAACTTAATGAGATTCATTTTAAATTTTTCTCTAAAATAATGTTCTTTTTAATAGTAAATAATATAATAATAAAAAGGATATAAAAACTTATAAATCAAAGATAAAAAAATCAAAATTAATTTAAACAATTTATTTTGATTAAAAATAATATAATAATATAATAGTATATATATATTATTCAAATGAGCTTCCATTTAATGATGACTTGAATTTTAAAAATATTAATTTATTAATCTATAATGATATATTAAGTATATTAATATTTTACTGATATAAGAGTAATTGAATAAATATTTATGACATTAAATCTCAAATGAACTCAATTTTTAGATAGATACATTTTAAAATATTTAAAGAGTAATTTTTATATTTTACTTTGCACTTTACATTTCATAAAAATTTTACTTATTGGCTCCTGAATTAATAATAAAATGACCAAAGTAAAATATTTTTAGAACGTAGATGATAGGAGATGGGTTTGAGGTATAGATTATGTTAAGAGGCTGGAAGGCGGCTCTTTGTTGATATTGTGGTAAGAGGTACATACAAATTATTATTGCAAATTTAAAAATTATTAATAAAATTTTCTAATTTTTAATTTCTTTTAAGTCTAAAAATTAAGTTCAAAATAAAAAGATCATTGATTTGATTTAATTGTTTTTTTTTATAATAATTATTATTAAACTTTATATAAGTTCAGTAACATTTTTTTAATAGTAATTTATAAATATTAATTTTAAAACTTGAAGTTAGTTCTGCTTAAATAATAATAAATTATCAAAGTTTTAAGTTTAAAGATCCCCTGAATGAACGAGAATACACAATTCTGGTTTATTTTTGAGACCCCTCAAATCTCTCTCATAAGATAAAAATATGTTTATTCTTTATCGTATAATTAAAAAAAATCGACTGTATAAATAAATCTGTTTTTAGTTCTATTAGTAATTAAATGAAATTATTGTGTTGAATTGTTTTGTATGGGGGGTACCTATCTCACCACCACACTTTTTATATATAAAGTTTTTATTAAAAAAAGTCAAAATCCTAATCAAATTTGGGCTGAAATTTATTAATAAGGCAATAAAAAATATTATTTAGCAACTGTTAAGATGATTAAAGTTAAAAATAAATGTGCTTTTATCATAAAATTAACTATATTTCACATGGATTCTGACACAAAAGTCTGTAAATATTTTTGCATTAAATAATAAAAATTAAAAAACATTTTAGAATTTATTGACTAACTTTCCTCTTTATTAAGAATAGAACATGGCCACATGGTCATTTTAAATACAATCAAGTTTATTTGATATATTAAATTGTAACTTATCATGTTCTATTCTTAATAAAGAGGAAAGTTAGTCAATAAATTCTAAAATGTTTTTTAATTTTTATTATTTAATGCAAAAATATTTACAGACTTTTTTGTCAGAATCCATGTGAAATATAGTTAATTTTATGATAAAAGCACATTTATTTTTAACTTTAATCATCTAAACAGTTGCTAAATAATATTTTTTATTGCCTTATTAATAAATTTCAGCCCAAATTTGATTAGGATTTTGACTTTTTTTAATAAAATTTTATATATAAAAAGTGTGGTGGTGAGACAGGTACCGCCCCTTTGTATGATTGACTTAGATACTTTAATAAGATTTGGATTATCTTTTTTAATTATTTGAGTATAATATGAATAATTTTTATTTTACTATATATTTTGTTTAATATATATATATATATATATTTGGGAGTCACAGATTTGAGATGTAATATTAGACAGTAATTAAGGCGGCTGATTATTAAATATAAATTTTAAATCTTTGAATATACAAAAGTGAATGAAACCAAGCTAACTGAGATCTCTCTCAGTCATAGAAAGCCAGAAAACTAATGGCTCACTAGCTGTATAAGATCATAAGAATATCAAAGAAAAGATGAGTTAAAATAAATGTAAATTTGATCATAATTAGGAGTTATAATTATTTAAAAAAATTTTACCATTTATTTTAAATAATTAATCAGATGAGTAGTGAAGAAAAAAGATTGATAATTATAATTTTGTTTGTGATAAGTACCATATGGACACTCTATGGAAACATTCAAAAAAACAACTAATTTATAATTAATTATCACATTTAATCTATAATTTAAATTTATTAGGTATATTGCCACATTCTTTCCGCCATATAGATTAGAACATCATAAATCTATCACAGACACCCAAGTAGGAATCGTTTTAGCGTAAGTGATTTAATTAAATTCATCTTTCATTCTATCTTAAAAGTCTTCTCAGATCTAATAAAATTTCCATTTTACATAATATCTTTATTTGCTCATTAATATGATCTTAGAATGTTTGAATGTGGGATATTGATCACAACTCCCTTAGTGGGAAAATATTTGGCAAAGGTTGGAAGAAAAAACTTTATTATTATTGGGTATATTTGCTGCATGCTTGCTTCAACAGGATTCGGACTCCTAGTCTACATCAAAGATGAGTAATGAAAACACTCTTTATTATACTTATCATCAAATTTTATAGTGTTACTTTCTTTGCCTCGTCAATTTCACTTAGACTTTTACAAGGTTTCGGGGATGCCTCAGTCAGCACAGCTTGTAATAACTTACTATATAATTCTTTGATTATAGGCATGTCAATTGTCGCTTCTGAGTATCCAAAACGAAGAGAGTAAATGTACGGATATACTGAATCAGCTATTGGAGCTGGATTAATGCTAGGTCCAGTCATAGGTTAAGCTCTATACTCAGCTCTTGACTTTGAATATACATTTTATGTGACAACTGCAATAATCTTCGTTCCATTTATGCTTGTGATATTTTTCATTCCAAATAGAATCAACAAGCAAGTTAAAGATTAAAATGCAGATAGCATGACTTCTTCATAGAAAATTTAAAATAACCGTAAAGTTGGATTGAAAATGCTTTTAACAAACAAACGGGTTATGATGGCGAGCATATCTTCAATTTTTGCAATGATCTTTATGCTGTTTTATGATACCATACTATCTGATTAACTATTAGAGATTGGGGTCAGCAAAAATTTAGTCGGTAAGCTTAATATTTTGTTTACTTTTGTTTTTAGGGTATATGTTTGGATTGATGAGCTTAATATACACTTTAAGTTCACCAATTGCAGGTTGGTTGTGCCAAAAGTTGAAGAAAATTTATATCACATAACTCGCTTTTATCTTAGCCTCCATTTCTCTATTTTTCTTTGGACCATCATAACTTCTTAGTTTTCCAGACCAGCTCTGGCCAATGATTATCGGAATGATTTTGCTTGGATTTGCATGTGCCTTAATTTTCGTGCCACTATTGCCAGAAATTATAGATGCGGTTTAAGACAAAGAAAAACTTGGGGAAAATGATGAACTCAATGATAAAGCTTCAAGTCTCTTCAATATTTCTTATGCAATTGGCTGTTTGATCGCTCCCATTTTAGCAAAAAAAAAACAATATCATTAATGTTGACATTTTATAATGTATGCATTTTAGGAGGAGTATTAAATGACAGTATTAGATTTAGATATACCTGTGATGTGATGGCAGTTTCAGCTGGAATATTCTCTGTTCTATACTTCCTAATTAATGTTTTACCTTTCATTATTCATGAGAGAAAGTAAAGAAAACTTCTAGATAGATATCAAAATGTAAACATTAAGAAAGATAAGCTTATCATGAATGTCTATGACTCAAATCTTCTTATTTAAAATGAATAATAAATTATATTACTATTTATTTAATAATAAAATCTCTCAGGTGAAGTTAAAGTTCTGGACATTAGCGATGTTTAGCATAAAATGTTATATTATATTTATGTTGAGAAAATAAGATTAATTGAGGACAGAAGTTATAATAATTAGAATCAAGGAAGAAGAAACTTTAATTACTCTTAAGATTGTGGAGAGATAACTGCTGAGATGTCTTATGAAACTAAGGATTAATGAGACACTTTAATGAACTAAAAACTAAAGAAAAATCAGTGTTATTATAGGAGAACTTTTATTTCTTTAAAATACAATCTGCTTTGAATTATTCATCAACATTGAATTTTAAAAACTCAGTTTTTAATTTATAAATCATAAATAAGTTAAAATTCCAAATTAAGAATTATCAAAGAATTTTTAAAATATTAAACTTGTTAAATTAAATCAATTTTTATGTTATTTCTTTGGATTTAGCTGAATAAAAATATAATCCCAAGGTATCACAATTGGGAGTAAGCAGACCCAAACTAAAAAGAAACAACTTATAAATTTATTTAGAGTTAATTTAATAAATTTCATATTTTTACAAATTATCATCGTTCCTCAAAATAATTTGAATTTTTATCAATATTTTTCAAAATTGTTAAACTCATGCCAATTGGAAATGATTCAGACTTATTGTTAATTAGTTTGGGCAAAACACTAGTATAAGTTAATGAGTGATCTCAATTAACCTTAACATAACACTTTTTATTTTTTAAATTAAACTATCATTGACTAGGGACATATGAGATTGGATTTACATGCGATCCATGAACCATTTATGAAAAATTTAACATTAATAAAAGTAATGCAGAAATTAGATATAAAAAGTTGCATGGTTTATATAACTACTAAGATCAATTATTTAGCTACTTTAGCTCATTTCCAAAAGAAGTCTATCAAGGTAAAAAATTGTGGTCATTTTCAAAAAACATTCAAATTCAGCTTGTCTGTAAATATCTTTTACACAAAGATATAATTTATTCAGTCTAGCTTTATAAAATTTACTTTTAAAGGAGCTAAAACCACATTCTCGGCTCTATATTAGGGCATGATATCTTTTATAAAGGTTTTTTTTCGAATAATAAACTTTTTAAAAACAAAGTGAATTATAGAAGCCCCTTCCACAAATTTATTTTATCAACCATTGTAAGCTTCAACCACTTGCTCTCATCAACCTCCTCGTGTCCGTGCTTTTTTATTATTTGCTGTGCCAAATATCTAAGAGCTTTTCATAGTGAGATACATTGAAAGTTTTCATGTCTGTTCTTTTAAGAAGGCTTTTAAACCTTCAAGAAAATCCTTCAAAAATCTCATCGTATTTAGTAATCTGGTGGAAGATAATTCACTCTCTACTAAGGTATAATAACAGAAGCTTCCAATTAAATCTGAGGATGTCATCAAATACTTTTTTAAGTTAGCTTGTATATAAGCTCCCTAAAGTCATGTCATCTGACATCATTTCTCTACATCTTAAAATCAAATTTAGGAAAGTATATGAAAAAATATTTGTGTTTTAATATTCATATAAATTGAAAAAGATAAATTATGACTAAAATCTAACTTTTTACAAAAAAATGAATAATTTCTCATTATACTTAAAAATCACTTGGAAATATATCTTATAGGTATTTTAAAGTATACTTTTGAGTTGTCATGCTGGTTAAGTTTTAAATATTTAATAAAATTGTGTATGAACTTACAATAATCTTGAGGCCACATTAACTAGTTGTGAATTATTGTTGATTTTTGTACTGCTTATATTTAAGCTTTATATATTCCCTATAGAGCTCAAAAGCAGTGATATAGTTCTAAATGGACCTATAATTGAGAAGAACGATCGTGCTCTCAATGGAAAGACCCTTGTACTTATCCAAAATTTAAAGTCATAAGATGCTGCGTTCGAATTATTTAGTAAGGGATTCATCTCAAGTGGGCTTGACACTTTTGCCATCCTTTGGTTCCAGTTGTTGATGGAAAATGTATTTTCAAACCTGATACTGAGATAACCCACATATTATTAATATAGTTTTGTAGCTTGTCAAGATTTTGCTTTTTTAATCATAGAGCAGAGCCATACCTTAAAACTTCACCATAGGTCCATAAACGATATTACATTTTTAATACTAGTTTTACATTTTTTAAACTTACAAGCTTGTATATTTATAATTATTAATTAACGCTTTATGCTAAAAAAAAATTATGATTCTTGAAAACTAAAATTCCTTTAAACCACCTAACTTATCTCCTCATCGATAAATCAGGTAGATCAAATTTGATAATTCGAATGCTCAAACTGTTCTTCCTAAGTTTCAACTGATAAGGAATAGTGAAAACATCTTATCCAATAAATGTAGTCTCTTTGGTTTCACAGTGAGTAACTTCAATTGCATAACGAAGGAGTGACAAAACATCTTTTCGATGCTTCTATGGTTTTATTATATCTATATTTTAATAATGAGCATTCTTTAAATTTGCTTCAATTTACTTCAAGGAGGTTAGGATTATTGCAGGTAAACTTATCTATTAAGGGAAAACTATAAATCTAAACATACTAAAGCTAAAGTAGAGTAGTAGGTAGTAGATTATACCCTCAAAGATTTTTCCACTAATTTAAAGAAACTAATTTTCTTATAATTACCCTTTATAGACCTTAGTGTAGAAGATATTTAAATTAAATTAAAAAAACCAGGAATCTAACGGCAGCGTAAAATAAAACTAAAAAAATAAAACAAAACACTAACAATTAAGTATAATCCTTTGTAAATAAGTTAGTGAATGAACACAATTGAAAAGTTTATTCTAGAAAATACGATTCCAAAAATAGACAATATTGTGATGGCTGCCCAATGACACCCTGTAATATACATAGGCTCTCCTGTTTCTCCAGCATCATCGAAGACGTATTTAGTAGGTGCAATAAAATATATTCCTATTAATTTTTACAATACTAAAAATTAAAAAGAAAGATAAAATTAATAAGTAATTTAGCATTTTACTAAACTTCCCATTATTTTTTAGAGTATTCTTGGAAGAATAGAGACAAAATTGTTATAATTCCAGCAACTATTACATTTAATACGTATATCGTGGTAGTTAACCACTTCTTCCATCTCGGATAGTTTCTGTAATAAAGCTCAGACTCCGACTCTATATCGTGATTGACAAAGCTATAATCCAATATTAATACTAATTTAAAGATAAAAATTTAAAAAGCCAATTATAATTTTATCTTTATATAAGTAAAAATTTTAAATTCCATAAAAAGGACAATATACAAATAAAAATTTAAGTATAATTGATTAATTTATTCTTAAAATTTAAGATAAAATCCTCAAAGAATAAAACATTTGCTCTATTTTTAACCCCAAGAGCACTATTAATCTAGTATTGTTAAAATAGAATTGAATCGGGGAAATTGAAAAATAAATAAATAATTCAAATTCAAAGTATATCTAACTGCCACTAATTAGACTGTCTTGAAGATCAAACTTGAGAGTGGCCACTTACCGTTATGTTGCACAGAGTATCGGTTACAGTTTTCCCGCAATGTGTCTCGTAATCTCAAAGATAAAAGTCAGTTGACACATTTGACAGTAGATTATCTGAAATCTCCCGTGTATTATAGGGCGATTTGACAGGTTGACACATTTGACACAAGATTTTTGTCAATTATCTGGATTTAACCTAATTAAATTAATTAAATTAAATTATGATTCTAATTAAATAAATATATATAATCAAACTGAAAGTTGATACATTTGACATATTTGACACATTTGACAGCTGTCAAATCCTAATCGTAAATTTCCAAAAAGTGATTAGAAGTGATTAGTATATTAAAACGCAAGATTATTAATTAGACTTTCCTAAATGGAGTGCACAGCTAAAGCTCTATCGCAGTATGCTCTGATAAGCGCGGGGTGGCTCTATTGCACATTGACTGATCTGGTTTCACCTGCGTATCTATAGTTACCGTAGTCCTCAGAAGGGATAGAGCCACAAACCCCACCGTCAGCTATTGTGATCGTTGGTTCTCCTCTTGAGCAAGTACTCTCTGTGTAAAGCATCTTCAAAGTTAGCGTAGAAACAAGCACCGTAAGGTACAGAAACGGCCGGAGGATGCTCTATCCCTTCTGAGGACTACGGTAACTATAGATACGCAGGTGAAACCAGATCAGTCAATGTGCAATAGAGCCACCCCGCGCTTATCAGAGCATACTGCGATAGAGCTTTAGCTGTGCACTCCATTTAGGAAAGTCTAATTAATAATCTTGCGTTTTAATATACTAATCACTTCTAATCACTTTTTGGAAATTTACGATTAGGATTTGACAGCTGTCAAATGTGTCAAATATGTCAAATGTATCAACTTTCAGTTTGATTATATATATTTATTTAATTAGAATCATAATTTAATTTAATTAATTTAATTAGGTTAAATCCAGATAATTGACAAAAATCTTGTGTCAAATGTGTCAACCTGTCAAATCGCCCTATAATACACGGGAGATTTCAGATAATCTACTGTCAAATGTGTCAACTGACTTTTATCTTTGAGATTACGAGACACATTGCGGGAAAACTGTAACCGATACTCTGTGCAACATAACGGTAAGTGGCCACTCTCAAGTTTGATCTTCAAGACAGTCTAATTAGTGGCAGTTAGATATACTTTGAATTTGAATTATTTATTTATTTTTCAATTTCCCCGATTCAATTCTATTTTAACAATATAATCAAAATGGGGAAACAGTTAAAAACTAATAAAAAAAGAGTTCAAATATAAATATGATCTTAACTAATTATATCTACTTAAATCAAACTGTAGCTATTTTGAAAAAAGATTAAGTGCTTATTTATTATATTTTTAATTAATTAATTAACTATGTGAAATGGAATTTTTGTTTTTTTCAACTTTTCTGATTCGTTTGTATTTTAGGGCATGTTTTGTAGGTTAGGCATTTGTATTCATTGTTGCAACTTTCTTGTGTTTTTTTTGTCAAAAAATTTTAGATATCTTCAGGATATCTTCCTTGAGCTATCTTCAGGATATCTTCCTAAGAAAAAATAAAAAAAATAAATTTTACAGTAGTAATAGCAGTAACAGCAACAATAACAACAATAATAGCAGTAATAATAGCAATAGTAATAAAATCACCAATAATAATTGAGCTGGGATTTTTCCCAAAAAATCCAATTTTATTTAACTTCTCATTTTTGAGAGCTTTAGATGAAGAAGAAGAAAATAGTGATGATGAATAAATACAGTAATAATCTGTGATTTCAAAATTTTTGAAATTCTTTAGAATTTCAGTAGCTCAATAATTATTGTGATTTTATTGCTATTGCTATTATTACTGCTATTATTGTTGTTATTGTTGCTGCTACTGCTATTACTACTGTAAAATTTATTTTTTTTATTTTTTCTTAGGAAGATATCCTGAAGATAGCTCAAGGAAGATATCCTGAAGATATCTAAAATTTTTTGACAAAAAAAACACAAGAAAAGTTGCAACAATGAATACAAATGCCTAACCTACAAAACATGCCCTAAAATACAAACGAATCAGAAAAGTTGAAAAAAACAAAAATTCCATTTCACATAGTTAATTAATTAATTAAAAATATAATAAATAAGCACTTAATCTTTTTTCAAAATAGCTACAGTTTGATTTAAGTAGATATAATTAGTTAAGATCATATTTATATTTGAACTCTTTTTTTATTAGTTTTTAACTGTTTCCCCATTTTGATTATACTAGATTAATATCAAATGTTCTTAGTAGTTGGGTTAAATTTTAGCTATCCTCTGCTGGATTTGATATATTTACAAATTACTTTATTAATTCTTTTTCATTGAATAAATATTCAATTTTATAATGAAATTAGAATAAAATAAAATTATTTGATCCAGAAATAAGTAGTGATTAATACTTTTCGATGATCTTACTTTTAAAATTTTAAATATCAGACAAAGAAAGATTGATTTTTTAAATATAAATAATAAAATTCTGAAATTTGAATTAAATTATAAAATTATACATATTAATATACTAAATTACGATTGTCTCTATTTTAACCAATAAGTTTCTTCAGTGTATATAATTCTTAAATCGTGAATCTATTGTTATTTTGAATTATTAATTCTGTAAAACTGGTCAAATCAGTTATAAGCTCTTTATGATTTTCAATTTTTGTCATGATCTATCCTTAGGATCCTTTATCTTTAAACTTTGCAGATAATAATTTGTTTTTTATAACTATTTATTAAAAATAGCTAATAATTAATTACAATTATAAGCAGAGAATGTATGAATTTTTACTTTAAATTATTTAATTATTCTGTATAATTTAAACTTTATATATCGTAATTATTTGATTCTATTTACTTAATTTAATTTACATTATATTAAATATAATATTATTTTATCATAATTCACACATTTAAAATTTAATGAGATTGATTGTAAGTTATTTTTTGAGTTACAATTATTAATTAATATTATTACTTAAGTCGCAGATTAAAAGTGACATATAATTTAGATAAATATTGGAAGATTATAATATAATTAAGTTTAATAAATTTTCAACTTGAATAATCTTAATCTTCACTAAATTACCTTAAGATTATGAAATTTTGTTTGAATGTTAACTTTTTGGAAATAGAATTTTTTAAACCCTTTTATTTTATTTATAAATTAAGATTAGGAGAAAAGAACAAAATGAAAAAAAATCAATTTTATATTGAATATTAATAATCTAATTTTATAAGCTATTTCCTACAATTCAACTAATATACTAATATCATGGTTATTTATGATAAAATTGATAATAAATATTTGAGATTATTATTATTTCTTCCCCTATATTTTAGGCGAAACATTGGGTATTAATATTACTTCTGCATATAGATATGAGTTATCAATGCTAAGGCGGCAATTTTAAATATTTAGGTAGTGCTTTCCAAAGGGAGGAATAACATATAATATAATATTTATTTTTCATATTTTTAAACTTACTAGATATAAAAAAAATTCATTTATTTGGTCAAACAAACTCTAATCTGAATATTTTTAGTATCATATCTCTCACTTCATTATATATATTTGCTTCATAATTATTTACATAATCGGATAAATATTGGATAAATTTATCATAAAAAATATGTGATTTTAAATGATTTTTTAAAAATTAATTTTACTAATTTATTTTGTTCTATATATTAATTAAATAGTTTAGTTGCTCGAAATATAATTTATTGATATAATATCCGCAGTATTTTAAGCTTAAAGAAGCAATATAGAGAACATAATAAATTAGTAAAATTAATTTTTAAAAAATTATATAAAATCACATATTATTTATGATAAATTTATCCAATATTTATCCGATTTTGTAAATAATTATGAAGCAAATATATATATATAATGAAGTGACAGATGTGATACTAAGAAAATTTAGATTAGAGTTTGTTTGACCAAATAAATAATGACATATAATAGGAAAAGTTTATTTGTCCTTGGCGCTACCAAGTATATGCCTTGAGAATCCTTTAAATTGTATTAAAGATACTCTGAGGAAATACTTCAAATTTTAAAAATATTATCTATGGTTTAATAAAAAATTAATCCTATAAGGTTCCTTAAAATTATTATGGGGATGATCTTCATTTATGAAATATTTTTGTTAATGATTTTATTTTAAAAATAAACATAAATCTAAAATTCTCCATCTTCATAATTTTAATATGGCGCATTATTATTTTAGTTACTATACAACAATAGGAGTGAAACATACTTATATTCTGGTTTTGAGCTTATTGTATAAAGCTAGATTGCCTTTCATCAGTATTTAATCAGATTATGTACTGATCAGATTTTAATTCTTAATAATAAGTTAAGTTGAATTTATTTAAAATAAAGAAAACTTACTGAAAATGGATTGTATAGCTATATATTATAGGAAAAATATGATTAAATCAATCAATATTTTGCTTTATATTTACATTATAGATAGTTATGGAACAATTTGGTCGGAGCCAGGAGTCAGCTAAGATAATTTCAGAGCCAGAAATCATGCAGTGCATATAATAATTCCCATATTTACATAGGCAAGAAAGCTTATTTACTCAATTCTTCTATAAATAATTAATTTTTATCATTTAAATTTATAGGAACAATATCAAAATTTATGGATATATGGTGCATGGACTTTGACTCCTATGACAAATTAGGATTACTTATTGTATGTCATGAATGAATTATTTTTTATATTTAGTTAGTTTAAAAATATGAAGAAAAAATAATATTATATTATATGATTTTACTCCCCTGGGAAAGCACTACCTAATTTTTAGTATAATTCATCTCTTATTATATAAATTTATTAATAAAAATTTAAATATCAATCAGTAGGTTTATCCTAAATTTTAAAGCTGGTTGAATAGTTAAGTTATTAACTGTTTAAATTATATATTTATTCCAATCATATATTTTATTAATTTGGTTAAAATTAGTAACTTAATAACTTAAAGTTTATTATTTTAGAATATATAAATCAAACTTAATTTCATTTAAGTAAATGACGAAATTTAAGAAATTTTGTGTGTAAATTTATTTGATTATTAAAATTTTTTAATTTATTTAAAATTTGAATGAAATATTATTAATAACAATTTTCAAAAAATCATACAAACATATTATAGATTTAAGTTAATCTTAACATTATTGAATCTTTTTTATCGTATCATAATGAGTTAAAAAAATGTAATTTAATTATGGGATATTAGTATACATTAATTTTTTTATACAAAATAAATGGCCAAATTTTTAGGTTAATTCATTGATAATATTGCTATGCCATTAGTAAAATATATGTAATTATATATTTGGAAAATTCGATTGAATAAATACCATAATTAATATTGAAATAAAATAAATCTCACTGCGATAATTTTAGAATATGTTATTTATTATTTTATTTTTAATTTCATAATAACATTATGCATTAAAGCATTAATATTGAAATATAAATAATATTAAATCATACAAAATTCGAAACAAAATAAAGTTAAATAATCATTTGATTTTTGGACCCTTTTATAAATTAATAGTTTATTATAATATTGTAAAAATCACTCAGCAAAATTAACTTAATTGATTCAAAACCCCAAAACCCCTTAATGAGGTTTATAAGTGCTTTGATTTGTAGGGAATTTGTTAGGGGTTGGGGTTATTAATTAAATGCGAGACAAAAATAACAAGCTTTTGGGGTCTATTTATGATGAAGAGTATATAGATTTAGTGTTTAAACTGCGATATGGATGTGATATGTATAGTGAATAAGTCAAACCAGTACTGAACTATAAGTCTATTGCACTGCTCTTAAAGCGTAGTCCATCAACTGTTCGCTCTCACTGCTTGAAAGCTGTGTAATTAAAGCAATAATAGCTGAATCCTTAGCCTAAGAGGAAGTCAAAGTTTCTATAGAAGCATATTGACTATCTTATTAATGAAAAAACTTTGAAGTATTGGGCTCACTTCTCTCTCGACTAACGAGCTATTATGTTTCACCGCCAGTTCCCTGAGTTGAAGATCTCTGCATAATCTGTTGCAAACATTTATAAACGAAACGGTATCTCTTATAAAGGTGTAAATCGTATCAAGAGAGTAATTGATTTCACTCTGCCATTTTACAACAACAACTTAAATTATATTTATAATTAAATGCAGAGAGCCTAATAAAATAATATTAAGTTTATTCATGCTGACGAGGCTGTGTTTACCTTCAACACTTTCATCTAGAAATCTTGGTATAAGAGGCATAGTAATATAGAAGTATATGACTAGAAAGTCAAGGTATAAACAATGGCAATTCTAGGAGGTATTAGCGAGGATGCTGGTTTAGAAACTTATGTTATTCATCCTCGCTCTATTAAGACAGAGCAGTATATTAAGTTCTTAGAGCAGCTGAGAGAGAAGTACCCTGAATAAGAGATTATACTATTCGTTGATAATCTTTCTGTTCATAAGACTAAAGAAACAAGGAAGAGTTATGAGCAACTAAGAATAACGCCAGTGTTCAACGTACCTTACAGTCCATAGTTTAATGGAATTGAGTTCTACTGGGGTATATTAAAAGGTCATTACAAGAAACTGCTGCTATACCACTTGATGCATGACCTACCTATCGATACAGTAGACTTTATTAAAAAGTTCAGCTAAGAGAGTTGATAATTAGTTGGCATAAAAGTGTGCTAAAGAAGGGAGAGTGAATGTATATAAATAAGTTTTAGAGTTAAGTTAATGAATATTTAAGTCACATTTAAAACTCTTTCGTGAGAGCTGGCTTCTCTTTCTTTTCTTCTACTTCTTGCTTCCCTCCTCCAAGGTTTCTTCTCTTGCTGCCAGCTCCAGCATCTATGTTCATTGACTCTGGCGGCTAAATATTTGAATAAAGTCTCTTGCTAACTTCATACTTTGTCTGCGACTTTCTCTCTCTGTGAGGCTTGCTCTATTCCTTCATCAAAAAGATGCCAGTACCAGATTTTTCTAAAGAGTTAAGCTAAAAATCTTACTTGAAATATAAGGGTGCTTCCGCAGCTCTGATAGCCAGCTCTCACTTATCTTGATCCCTTGTTTGTCCTTATCTCTGAAGAGATACTGTACCTTTTCTTATGAGATTCTTGAATAATTTCTTTCAAGTAATCACCTTTTATTGTTGCAAGTATGCCAAAGAAATAGTTTCTTTCAGGAAGTTTACTTGACAACTGCTTCTTTGTAGGCAGGTACAACGAACTCTGGGTCATTCATTGCATCATCATATAAATTAGTGACAGAGATTTCAGGATAGTTTGGAATCTCTGCAAACTTTACATCTTAAGTTTTCAATGCTTTCTTCTCTTCGCAGAGTATGGCTCTTAAAAATGAAAGTTAAGTACCTTCCATCGTTGGAAGGAACAAACCAACTACATAATCAAGATAAGCAACTTTGAGTTCATTACCTTGCTGCACAAAGTAGCGATGCAAATCCTCCTTGCTTCTAAATCTTTGAATTAATTATTGTGCTTGCACTCTTTTCATTGCATCATTCATTGACTCCATCTTGTTTACAGATCTAAGAAATGATATTCAAATTTAAGTTTATTGATTCAATTATATACCTCTCTAAAACTTACTATTAAATATGGGCATCCTATAGGAGGTCAACCTCTAAGAAGGATATGGAGAAGGTTTAGAGAACTGGTTTCAAACTTGAGAGATTGATATCAATTTCTACTGTTATAGTTCCATATTTTTTAATTTAAATTGGTACGTACTTAATTAGGATCAGCTCCTAAAATGCTAGTACTTAATTAGAAGCATTAATTAAAGCTAGTACTTAATTAGGAGCACCCTAATTTTTATCATAAAATCACAAGTACCTCCTAAAGCAGTACGTATTTAATTAGGTGCACCTCCTAAATCGGTACGTGCTGTAATCAACTTATTATTTATAGTAAAAATGGTTACTTTCTCACTCATATTTAGAGCTGGTTCGTCTCTTAGTGCTCATTTATCTTCGCTAATACTCTAAGAACTTCCCTTGATACTTGTAGGCTTGCAAAGCTCTCTTATAAGCTCTCAGTTATAGAGGCAGTTTTATAATTTTAAATTCAAATTTAAATATGAGCGCTAACATTTTAAAAAAAACAACAGCACTTCCATAAAACTAAATGAGACTTTCCTTTGGGAGCAATAAAAAGTATGATAGCTGCGAGATGAACTCTCATAAGGAACTACCAGAGCTATCACTTGATGTTTCTGTTATTAAAATTGAAATTAATAATAGAAAATTAATGGCAAACAAGTGTGTGGGAGACAGAGAGGAGGAGAAAGGTATTAATGAAATTCCTATACAAACTGAAGAAGTTGAAGTCTATTTTTGTGAGTTATGTG
>ARYC01003485.1:0-28990 GCA_000711775.1 Oxytricha trifallax
CTCCTAGAGAAACAAAACTTCATTAGGAGTATTTTAATTTACTAAAATGTATAAAATTCTCATAAAATATTTCAAATTACAGTCTTTTATGGTTAGTTAATTTTCTTACCTCTCTGCAAAGAATCTACCAGAGTGTCTCATTCTCTACTATATTAGTTTATCTTGGTTGATTTTATCATTATTATAATAAAATATATCAGAAAACTAAAATGAGCGCTAACCTTTTGAGAAGAGCGGCATTACTTGGATCATGTCAATAAACGTTATCATTCTTCCAGCAACCAAGAAAAGTAGAGACCAGAGACGCTTGTACTCAGTGGGAGCCTACTTATGACAACTTTGACCAGTCTAGCTTTGAGATTTAAATATAAGTTAAGTAGGAGGTTATAATAGAAGCTGTCAAAATTGAGGAGGAAGTTAAACAACCCTCCATAGAGCATTAATAAATCCCAGCCAAAGTTGATTATTAATGCAAAGAATGCAATAAAGTTTTCCCTTACAAGTCAACTTATAAGAGACACTTGAGAGATATACACAACGAGATGCCAAGGTTATATCTCAAGCATTAAAAGAAAGATGGGAATATGTCTGTGAGTTCTGTGAGAAGCCATATTCTCATACTAGAGACCTCAAAGTGCACCTAAAGAAAAAGCACAATTAAAGTCTTGTCTTTATTCATGAACCTACAGGAAATAGATTCCTCAAAAAGAGAAGATCAAGAAACCCAGTGGAGTCTCTTAGAGTTGAAGTCTAGAAGTAAGTTAAAATGAAGAAAGCAGTCAAGAACTTTCCAGTCACTGAGATAAAAAAAATCATGGTTAAAATAGAGGCAATGAAGATTCCAATATTAAAAATTATTGACTAAGATTCTTGCTAGAAAGCTACCTCACTCTTGAAGATAAATAGAGAAGAGAGTCATTACTGATGACTAATATGCTTACAAGATATATCCATTCAATTACTGCCTTGCTGATGACAAGTTCCAAATGGAATTTGCAAATGAGTATTATGCTCTTTAAAAGGCAAAGTTAAATGAGTGCAGGCATATCATATAGCTTGATGCTATTTTACTTGGTAAAGATCATATAGCCTTCAGGCTTCCATTACTGGAAATGACTTACAAAGAATTCTTATCTGACAATAGATGTCAGAGATAAATTGGCTAGATAGTATAACAGATAGTTAAGGGGATTGAAGAGCTTCACAAGCTAGGTTATGTTCATAGAGACCTAAAGCCAGAGAACAACATAATCAACTTTTAGCCTCTTAGAGTTTACATTATAGACTTCAACAGAGCTCAAAGAGTGCAACCCTCTGCATAAGGAAATGTATACGGCACACCTGGATATTCCACAGAGAGAGGATTGGAGAGATGGAGACACTTAATGGGATATCTGGGCTCTAGCAGTAATAATAGAGAGCGACATGCCAAGAAACGATTACTTTAGCTGCAAGGGTGAAAGAGATTCTAAGCAGAGAATCAAACAACATCTTGATAAAAATAAATAAATGGAGGTCTCAGAGAACTTGCATACTCAACTATTATCAAGCCAAGCTAAGAGAATTAACAAAAAATAAAAACAATCAAACATCAACTTAGAAAGATAAAATTCAGAGAACTGCCACATGACTCTAAGCTTATGTTTGTGTGAAATATTTTAAAAACTCGCTTGCTAAACTCACATAAAATACTAATATTTAAACATTAAACCCCTACATAAACCTAATAAAACCCTAATAAAGTATGCACTAATAGTCTTCTTTTATCAATCAAAAACTCAATCAAACTACTGAAAGGGTTTTGGGGTTTTGACTCTGGAGGCTTAATATTTGAATAAAGTCTCTTGCTAACTTCATACTTTATATGTGACTTTCGCTCTTTTTAAGCTTGCTCTACTCCTTCATCAAGAAAATACCAGTACCAGATTTTTCAAAAGATTTAAACTATAAATCTTACTTGAAACATAATGGTGCTTCTGCAGCTCTGATAGCCAGCTCTCACTTATCTTGATCCCTTGTTTATCCTTATCTTCTGAAGAGATGTTGTACCTTTTCTTATGAGTTTCTCTCAGGTAGTTTATTTGACAACTGCTTCTTAGTTGGCAGGTAATGCGATACCTCTGAGTCATTCATAGCATCATCATATAAGTTAGTCATTGAGATTTCTGGATTGTTTAGAATCTCTGCAAACTTTATATCTTAAGTTTTCAATGCTTTCTTCTCTTCGTAGAGTATCGCTATTAGAAAATTGAAATTTTAGTACCTTCCATTGTTGGCAAGTACAAACCAACTACATAATAAGATGAGTTACTATGAGATTTTTAAGTTGCTGCACGAGGTAGAGGTGCAAATCCTCTTACTTCTAAATCTTTGAATTAATTCTTGTGCTTGCACTCTTTTCATTGCATCATTCATTATCTCCATCTTGTTTACAGATCAAAGAAATATTTTCAAATAAAAGTTTATTAATTTCAATTATTTACCTTTGTAAAACTTACTATTAAATATCGGCAACCTAAAGGAGATCAACCTTAAGAAAGATTTGGAGAAAACTTTGTGAACTGGTTTCAAATCTGAGAGATTGAAAATAATTTCTAGTGTTACATTTCCATTCTTTAAAATTTAAATTAGTACGTCCTTAATTAGGAGCAGCTCCTAAAATACTTGTACTTTATTAAGAGCACCCTATATTTAATCATAAAATATTAAAATACTTCCAAAAGCACTACGTACTTAATTAGGTACACCTCATTAATCGGTTAGTGCTATTATCAACTTATTATTGATAGTAAAAATTGTTACTTTCTCACCTATGTCCAACACTGGATTGATTCTTAGTGCTCTTCTTTCTTTTCAATTACTCTAAAAACTTCCCTAGAAACTTTTAGGCTTGCAAAGCTCTCATATGAGCTCTCAATTATAGAGACAGTTTTATAATTTTAAATTCAAATTTAAATATGAGCGCTAACATTTTGAGAAAAACAACAGATTTTCATCAAATTAAATGAGACTTACCATTGACAGCAGTAATAAGTGTTATAGCTGTGAGATGAACTCTCATTAGAAACTACCTGAATTATCACTTGAGGTCTCTTTTATTAAAATAAAAATTAATATTGTAGAAATACATTTGAATTTGGAAAATTAATTATAATTAAATTAAATATAATTCAAAATCGTGGCAGTTTAAGATGGTCAATTAGAACTATCTAGGGCTCATTTGATAGAGAATTCAAATTAGCTGGACTTTACTATTGGCAGTACAATTTTATCGCATCCATGAACCGAGATAACTTCAATTTAATTAAACATCTATAAATTCATTAAATTATACCCTCACATTAAAGTGAAGTTATCTCGCTCCAGGGATGCGATAAAATAGTACCGCCAATAGTAAAGTCCAGCTAATTTGAATTCTATATCAAATGAGCCCAAGATCGTTCAATTGGCCAACTTTAACTGCCATGATTTTGATTTATATTTAATTTAATTTCAATTATTTTCCAAATTTAAAATGTATTTATACAATAATAGAAAAAAAACTGCAAATAAGAAGTGTGTTGGAGACAGAGATGAGGAGAAAGATAATAATGAATTTCCTATACGAACTGAAGAATCTGAAGTGTATTTTTGTTAGCTATGTGAGAGAAATTTTGTTCATAGATTAAGCTGGTATAGACAAATGAAGGAGCAAAGAGAAGCTAAGCCTAATGTATACTAAAGCATGACAAAATCGATGGGGAGTATAATTGATTTGAGTGCCATAATCAATACTCGCATAAAAGAGACTTGAAGAAACATTTTTTAACTTACAAGAAAGATATAGAAAATTAAAAGCATGAAGTTTAGCGGAATCACCTCGTCAACGATGGAATATTTAAAAGTGGCAGTGCTTGAATAAGCTAGAGAATTTAGTACTTAAGGAAAGCACGCAATCAATTAACCTCTTAAATCACAGAAATTATGATTAACATTCAATACAACAAATACAAGTTCTTGCGTAGATAGATTTAGATACTTCTTTATAAAGAAACCTAATTTCATTTGACTCCTTTAATAAGAAAGTTATCAAAGATCATCAATACGCATACAAGGTTTATCCCTCAACTATCTCTTAAGTGATGATAAAAATTAGATGGAGTATCAAGTACTCACTCAAGCAAAATTTAAAGAGTTTAAGTACTTAATCAAGCTAGATGCTGTTCTACTTGCCAAAGATCATGTTGCTTTCAGACTCCCACTTTATGAAATAACCCTAAGAGAATTCATTACTTATCTAAAGAATCATAAGTAACTTGGATAAATAGCAACTCACACCATACAAGGTATTAAAGAGCTTCATAAGTTAGATTTTGTTCACATTTATTTAAAGATTGAAAATAATATGATAAACTTTGCACCTTAAGAGTGACTATTATTGACTTCAACAGATAATTAATGGTGGAAGTATCAAGTCTAGGGGAAGTGTAATGGGAACTCCAAGCTATTATCCAGAAAGAGAAGACTGGAGAGATCGAGACTAACTATGGAATTTCAGGGCAATCGCAGCAATTACAATTGAATTCGAAGCAATGTATGAATGAATATGAAAAATAAAACACCTTTAATACACACTTATTTACATTATATTTAGACACTTAACCTGCATAAACCTTATAAAAACTCTAATAAATTATGCACTTATAATTTCCTTTTATCAATCAAAAACTCAATAAAACAAAGGAAAGATTTTTGGGGTTTTTATTCTAATTACATTAGTATTTAAATAATAATATATTAATCGATCAGAATATAACATTCATAATATGAATAACTAAGACTAACAATAAACAAAACTCCAATACTTTGAAAATAAAGAATGAAAACTAAAGTTCTCTCTCACAAGTCAGGTATGATTCTTCAATTTAAAATATTAACAATAATTTATTTTTGTAGATGTGTGATAATATTAAAAAAATAATTGAGAACAATAATCATTTGAACTTAAAGTTTTCATTAGTATAGCAAATTTTCTATAAGAAAAGAATTATCGAAAATTTAAATATTAAGCCAAGTTACATTTAATATATACTTCCAAAGAATGGCATTGCCTAGCTCTACTATCGTTGTTGGAATTAGAAACTTTAGGAGTTTAAGTCACTTGAATTTTTAAAAGGAATACTAGTTTAATGCGCGAAGAATTCAAAGAAATGAGACAAAGTAACAGTGAGATCTAAATGAAGGCATATTGGAGTTTGCAAAGAGATTTTAATTATATCATAAACTTTAATCCACAATGGATTATTTTCTTGGACATGTTTTCAATCGTCAATCCGTAAATAAGTTAGAGAGTCATAATTCAAAAATCAATAGCAGAGGCAAATATATCCTCTCAGTATATCAATAAGATTTAAGTAATTTTTTTATTAGACTTTATGATTCCTCTTGATACAAATAAATGTTAGCAATTTCTCCCGCAAGTTTACAAGTATTTTAACTGGAGTAATTATAGATATAGTAACTTGAAGATAAGGAAAAAAGCTGATTAGTTTTTATGAGGAGTATGATTTTCAAATAATCATGCTAGGTTTTGCAATCACTTCAAACTCACTAATAAAAAGAAAAATGAAAAAAATAGAAATTTTCAAATCTTAATCAAGATTAAAAAGAGCAAAACTTTAATCAAAACTTTCAAAAAGGATTTAATAAATTTATGCCATTTTTAAACAAATCATCCTAAATCGCATAAAAGTGTAATTAAATTTTTAGATCTACAAGTACATTATGAGCATCAGCTTAGTTGTCTGTTTGGACATGACATTACTTTGAATGGCTAAACCATCTTATAGATCTTCTGCAAAAGTCAAAATTTTGAAAAAGCAGTGTCAGACGAGGGAGAATGAAGAGTTAACCCATAGTAAAATATAAAAATATGATGAAGAGATACTCACGTCTATTATTGAGATTGAATATTCATAAGATGTGCAATAAAATTAGTTTGCTAATTCAAGCAAAATTAATCATTGCTTTCCAATTTAAATCAATTGCTTACTTCATAATTATATAATAGCTAAAAAGAGTATATGTTTTAATCTGTAATAATATTAAATATATATCGAAACTTACTTTTAACGACAAGGAGACAAATCCCAAGTCATTAATCTATGAATCGCTAATCTCTCAAAAAAAATTATTATCAGGTTATTCTTAAAGTTTTGTGAAGAAAATTTATAGATGAATAAATTTAAGGGGATTCAATCACTTTATTAATTAAATTTTAAGACAAAAATACGGAAAAATTTTATCCTCTCGATAAATTTGAATAATAACTATTTTTATTAGGCGTTTCATTATCGTAAGTTTGCCTCTTTTTTAGTTAATACATCAGCATCCTTGAAACAGCTTATAACCATATACTTAAAGTTCATAATGTATTTTAAGATAAATAAATAAAACAAAACACAATTTTATAGACCTTTGATTTAAATACCTATTTATAGGAATTTAATAATTTAAATAGCAAAATTAAGTAATCTCAGATAAAATGGACAAAGCGAGATATATCTTCGGGAAATTATTTAATACTTTACAGAAATAAATACTTGGGACTCAAACCAACCAGTTTGTATAATTTCGGGAAACATACACGCAAAAATTGGGATAAAACTATTTTTCTATTATTTTTTCTTGGCTTTTGCTATGAATATAATTTGACTAAATGAAAAATCTTAAGAAATCACTTATATATCTATGTTCCTTATTTATTAATTGGTTGAATCATTTTAAAACTAATTTATGGATTAAGTTTTTTAAATTCTCATTATTTTAGGAATACATTTGAATTTGAAAAATTAATTAAAATTAAATAAATAATAATCTAAATTATTGGCAGTTAACTTTCTGGTAACCAATACAATATGGAACTTGTTTGAAAGAGAATTCAAAATTAGCTGGACTTTGCTACTAGCAGTACCCCTCTATCGTTTCCAGGAGAGATTTAACTTGACTTTAGTTTTTTGTTTAGATGATTTTAATGCCAAAATTAAAGTCAAGTTAAATCTCTCCAGGGATACGATAAACGGGTACCACCAATAGTAAAATCCAGCTAATTTTAAATTCTCTTTCATACAAGTATCATATTGTCTTGGCTTCCAGAAAGTAAACTGCCAATAATTTAGATCAATATTTATATATTTATTTCTAATTAATTTTCCAAATTCAAATGTATTCCTACAATATTTCAATTAATTATTATGAATCTTGAAAACGACTCAGAAGCATTTTACATTACTTATGTGAAATCAGATCGATAAAACCTTTTTATACATGAGTCTAGTATAATAAAGAAACTTAATTTTCCTCATAAGATTGTAATGACCACAAAAGGCCAAAAGGAATCAGGCTATTGGTATTATACAAACCACCCTGTGATTTAGACTCCTTTATGATTTAAAGTAACAATATCCAAAATTATATATCAGACTAAATGCCATAATCAGTTGATTACGAGAATTCTAATATAAAAATATAAAACTTTGTATAATTTAAAAATCTAATTCGATAAATGCCAAATTAGCACTGGCTTATTAAACTCTTTTATGACATACATGGAGGAATCATAACACTTTAATTGCTCTTCTGAATATCCAGGGGATTCTGGTCTCTGGAGTATAACTCACACCTAAATCCTGATAACTTAAATATATCAATACTAGTCAGAAATTTACGAGGAATTTACAATTTGGTTTTCCAATAATTAGAACTTTTTGTCTGGAGCTATATCAGAATAGGCCAATAATGATTTATATTAGCGATAGAATATAGGCATGTTGATGATGATGATTAATGATTTAAAATCAAATAAATTTAACATATCACTGTTTAATACTAAAATCTTACCATCAATTTTAGTCGTGGCGTAGACGTATCTGAGTGAGTTGACGTGGCAAACTTCCGTGACGTGGCAGTCATAAAGTAGAAAACTCCGAAAAAACCATTCTCGCTATTAAAGAGTCTTATCCCAAAATCAAGATGTCACCACAGTTTGTACCTGGGGACAGAGCTTGTGAGATCTAACTGAGTGACAGAAGATGGAGAAAAATGCTTACCAGTCCCACCGCTGCTGGGAAACGTAATCCCTATCCTTTCGCTGTGGTAGCTTCAGCACCCTAACCCGGTGTGTGAGAAAAATCCTTATCGTTGGCTTCGATGGTTTCCGTCTTCTCACTTTCGAAGGCAGATCGTACCTTCATCCTGCTCCCTATTACCTAGGAAAATGAACTCAAGCCAGCAGACTCATCTATGCAGGGAAATCCTTAGCATGCAGACGACTCAAGGAGTCTAGGATCTGACAGATTGAACCCCGGCGACTGGTCCCTCATGCGTTGCGCCCAGCAACCCCCTGTCTACCCTCAGCAGGCCTTAGTGTAGTAGAAAGCTCTTTTAGAAAGTCTCCAGCCTCGGGCCCCTATGGTCACCCATTCCTTATAACTTTCTAATTTAATAATATAAAGGCAAGTTAAATGATTAGATATCGTGTTTGTTGCTTGGATAAGTGTTTAGTAAGTTGTTTGTTTAAGATTAAAAACAAATTGCTTTAATTTAATATTAAAACTTTTAATCCAAATTATTTTAACATATTAACAATATATTTTATATTCAAATGTTATTCAATGTAAATATTAAAGAAGAGGGAGACAATAAATGAAGGAAAAAAGTAAAATTTTTAATTCATGGCATTCTGTGAAATCTGCTTGTTTTGAATTTACACTGTTCACAAAAGTTAGAGCTTCTATCTAAATTTATTTTGCATCTCTTAATCCAAGAAGCTAAATGTCTCTTAGAAATCAGAATTAAGATTTCATAATTTATATACATTTTAGAAAGTTTTTATTCAGGTCCTTCCTTTAAAATACCTATTTAATCAATATTTGCAGTATTTAGTTAAAGTTAGAGATAATGAAAGTAAAGCCCCCATAGATCAATTAAGAAGTGAGGGTTGGAGTCAAGAACAATTAGATTAAGAATTATTTAATATTGGCTAAAAATAAATATAATGAGACTAAAACCAAATTTACACACCCTGACTGGATTATTTTATAAGAACAATTAATCGAGCCAATAGTTTTATTCATAAGCTCAAACATGTAAATAACACGTCATTAATATTCTATGTTTTTTATCTAATTGCTATTAACTCCAATCCTCACTTTTTAATTGATCAATTATGGAGATTCATAACTAATGAATGACTTTTGATGAAAAACAATCCCAAATATAATAGCAAACACCTCTTTAAATATTTCAATACCCAACTATATAAAAGCTGTGCCTACTTTCAATTAAACCACTTCTTAAAGAGGTGCTGTGAAGCATTAATTAGTTCAGTCAAAATAAATAGCCACTTAACAATCTATAATAAAAATCAATTTAAGATTAAATCCCAAGAGATTAATCTTAAGATGAGACTTACTTACACCCCTTAATTATGAAAAATAACAATTAATAAAATGCTTTAGACTTTGCTACATAGTCTTGAAGGATATACTAAATCAAAATTTTATTTAAAAATAATAGGTTAAAACACTTATTTAACCTATAATTTCTTAATAAATAATCTTTAAAAACACATGAATTTTAATTAGAAAGTTATTAGAATATTCCTACATATAGAAGAATTTGATATGAACAATATTCGGAATATTGCGAGGATTGCAGGAAGCATTGCTAAAGTAATATATAAATTAATATTATACAATTTAAGCTATATTAATTTAATTTTATTAAATCAAATTTCAATCTGATCCGGGGTTATTCGTTTAATCATAATACAATTAAAAAATTATGCATAAAATTGTAATTAATTTTTATCAATGAATTATAATTAATGATTGTTGTCTTGACAGATAAGGATTATTAAAACATACTATATCAAAATTGTAAATTTATTTTTAACTAGAGTCAAACTTAATATCATAGTTTGTATATCACATTATGTTGTATATCATTAATCATTTAATAAATTATTATTATGTTTCAAGAATCTGAGAACATTAATCGGAGTATGTTCATAATCCTCAATTTCCTCATAATTCATGATTAAGTTATTTATTAATATTTTTCATTCCAAAATCTTTAGATGATATCTTATTTTATTGAGAAATTTACTCTATCAAATGGAATATATAACTTCGATTATTAATTGTGGCAGTGGATTATTTAATTGCAAACCCATCAATGCTTGATAAATGAAAATTGACATTATTTTTCTTCTGAACTCCCTTTATCGCTTAATTAGCTTCCTAAACGATCCTATTTGAAGTATTACTACTTCTCATATTTAGGGTATCAATAGAGTTTATTAAATTATGTTTAGTCCTTAATCTACTTTATTTATTTTGGATTTTAATTTTTGAATGTCTACCTAATGGCTAATTTTACTGTTAAAAATTTCTAGTTTAAAGATTCCTTTTTTTTCTCAGGCTTAACTATCTTTTGAAATTATTTGATTAAAATCTCTAGGTTTGAGGGGGCATTAATGCAATATTTAAGAATTTAAGATTTATCAAATAAACATGACTATTCTAAACTAGGAATTTATAGTTCAGGTTACTATGGAATTAAGGGCTAATGAAGCTAGTAATTGTGGGATTTATTCTGGTTTTTTTTAATATAATATCTTTCAAGGTTATCTATTGAAAATTTATGATTTACTTTTTATGCCTACTATACTTGATGAAAGCTCTTGAATTTATAAGAGTTTTTTCTCTGGAGTCTAGTATTGAATTTCATTTGTGTTTAATGAAGGTATCCTCTAAGTTAAAACAGAGCATTATGTTTCTTTATCTTTAATCATATTAATTTCTTCTTTGCTAGGATTAATTGCTTGGGTTAGCTCATTTAATAATTAATTGTCATTTTTAATTTGATTTCTTAAGGATTTATGCTGGACTACACTCTAAACTATCCGATTTTAACATTTCTATTATTTTCATAGGACTAATTGATTCTTTCTCTAGTTATTCCACGCCTGAAACTATCATCGATTGTGTGACTAACCATAGTATTTCTTGTCCTAATTCTAATTTAACTTACACTATTAATGACTCTTCTCTAAAACCACTCTATAATTACTATTGTATAATTTTCATCTCTGGTAGAAATGTGATATTAGAACTCTTACTTTGGAAATCCTGAAATTAAGAGTGAGTTTATCATTGTAAAAATAAAGTCCCAAATTTCTAGAAATTAGGATTTGAGTTTTCTTAAAGTGTGGTTAAATTAAATTCTTGTCATAGGTCTCCCTTGAAAGTTTTCCCAGCAATTCTTAGAACAATTGAGATATAATTTTCGGTTAAGACAAGTTTTGATAACTCCAATCTGTTTTATAGATAAGAAGTTCTGGGGTATTTAATTTCTAATTCTGTGCGATTAGTACTCCTTATTATCGAATATTTAAGTTTACTCAAGTTATGTATGATTATGCCTTTATGTTTAGTAATTACTGTTAAGTTTTGATGAAGTATTTTGATTATCAATTTATTTTAGAAATACTAATCGCTTCATTTTGAAGATTTTGATATGCTACTTAATCTATTTCATTTTAATTTTTTAATATGTTTAATTAAGCTTTAAATTTCTTGATCGTCATTTTTAATTCGATTCTTAGATTCTAATTAAATTTTATTAATCATTCTATTTATATAGCAACAATTGCATATTTTTCCATTTTAATAATTATAAAGCAGGGAATATTGAGGAGATTTTTGTTATTCTCTACTCTTAGTTTGAAGAGATTAATTTTAGTCTTTTAAAACGACTTCTTATTAGATATTTTATAATTAAATTAATTTTAATTTATTCATAAATTTATCTAATAAACTTTGAAAAACATATAACATTGAAACAAAATAATGAATTAATTTTGGATTTTTTATTTTTATGTTTGATTGTTTTTCTCGTGCCATTTATCTTTGTAATCATTTAAAGATTCTTATTTTTTAACTTATTTTTCATTATTATTGAGTTATTTCTAATATTCTTTATTTATTTATATGTCCAAAATTTAATAAGTTTTCTCATTACCTTATATCCATGGATTTTAAGCTTCAGCTGATATAATAATTATTCATTTTTATAAAGTTTAATTTAATAATATGCTATTTACCCCCCCTTTGATTGTGTTTTTTTTAAATAGTTGTGCAGTAAACTGTTGATAAGCAGTTTTAGATTTTATTTAATACGATTTTCTTGGGGATTACAACTTACTATTCATCTATAATATGATGTGATTTGAGTTTGTTCTGAGCCTATTTTATTTGTTTCTTTATTGAATCACTTTCTAACGTTTGTAATTATTTAGTTTTATAATTTAAGTATAAATCAGAAGGTTATAATGAGTGAGGATTCTCATGTTATGATTTTTAATATATCGACTATAGAATGATGGTAAAACTGGTTCCTGTTAATGTTAATGGATTTATTCATAAATTAGCTGTTATATAAAAATTGTTTTAATAAGGAGTATCTGATTATTGCTTTATTTGATTGTTATTTTTAAATACATATTACTAAATCTCATTGAGCTATTGGGATATTAGTTATTACTCATTTTTGTATTGTTTAAAATAAGTAAAATAATGTGAAAAATAGGCAAAATAAAAATTTTAATTAAAAATGAAAGATTGATTTAATATACGTAGAAGGATTACTATAAAAATAAAAAAATAGTTGAATGTAAAAAAAAAATTTAGAGAGATTAAATTTGGCAAAACAGATGCTAAAGTTTCCAGATTACTTTGATAATATTAACAATGGACCAATCTCCTAGGATTTGAACAAGTTTTCCAAGTGACTCTCCCCTTTATGAATCAATAGAAGCCTTGAGATAGTTATAGATTTCATCTGGAATTTTTTTAATCATACCTCCAGCAATTCTGCCAATGAAAATAGAAGAACTCTCACCAATAGCCTAGGTGAATATGTTGACAATCTTATCAACGTTGCAGGTGGCAGTGATTTGAGCAACAGCTTCAGTGATCTTCTTGTTAATGAATAGTCCTTCTGGTAGCTGTCTTGGATCTTAGATCTTGAACCATCATTGAAGTGCCTTTAGAATTATTAGCATTTTAACTGAAAAAGCTTACAACTTTCAGGAAAGTCTGAATGCGCTAACCGGAAATCGTTCAGGCAACTCCGCTTCAACTAATTGTAATTCATTCCGTAGATTAAAGGAAATCGGCAACAGCGAGATAGATTGCGTAGCTTCTATACCCAATAATTTACATCCTCTTGATGGTGTCAATAAGTTGATCTGATGCAAGAATTGAGATACTCATTGCGCTGTAGCAGTTTGATTCGAGACACGGAGCGAATTGAAGGCAGTAGCGACACCAGTCAAGAGAGCAGCCTAATTTTCACCATTGTTGATGGTGGCACCACGTCTGACCACTTGCCTGACTTTAGTGGTGTGTTTTCAACGCTATGTTGAGCCAAAGTGAATCTTTTCGCAATGAGTTCACGATTGAAAGCTAAAAAAAGTGCGAGATTTCCGAGAAGTGCGATAAGAATAGCGAATCATTTCTGAATATTTATATTTATATTTATAATATACTAGAGTATTTAGATTTTAATTATATTATTGTTTGACAATTTGATAGCAATCTAATTTTGTACATCTGATTTAATTATAAATTTATTTAAACAACTTCCTTATTACAAGATATTTACTCTTTTAAAAATATAATTAAATTATGATGTCAATTAGCAATTATTGTCAACCGTTTTTCTAAATAATAGTCTAAAACCTGTTTAGTATATCCTTAGTGGTGAAAAGTATAAGAAATGGCTAATCTATTTAAATTTTAAATAATTTAAAATTAAAGATGCTTAAATTACTTAGAAAATGAGTAAACTAATGTCTAGTCAAAATAATTACAACAATTATTCATTTATAAACTCGTAGAATAACAAGAACAGAACTATAAATGATGAAATCAGTTTCGATGATCAGTCAGAATGGAATCCAGATAATGATGATAACAAAAATGTTAGCCTGAATAAAAATTAAGACATTCATATTTTATAATAGGAAATAATATTAACATTTAATAATGATGCTTGTAAAAATTAGATGAAGAAGACGACGATGATGAACATTCTTTAATTTTTGAAGTTACATTTGATGAAAATTGTTAAAATTTCCAGAATTAAATAAATAATCTACAATTTATACACGCTATTATATTAGTAATTTTATTTAAATTTATTAAAATGGCACGTATCTCGAAATCGATGAAATTTTGAGATACGTGCCAAATAAATCGAATTAATTAATCAAGTTTAAATTAAGTCTATAAAAATGAAATTATGTTTTAAAAATATTAAAGTTCATATTATAATTTTTTAATTTATGCCTGCTTAACATATTAAATAATTATTCTATATTAAAAATTTTGAAATGCTTTAGTTTACATAATTAATTAATTAACATTATTATAAATTACTTATTAGTTAATAATATGAACTTTAATATTTTTAAAACATAATTTCATTTATATAGACTTAGTTTTAACTTGATTAATTAATTCGATTTATTTGGCACGTATCTCAAAATTTCATCGATTTCGAGATACGTGCCATTTTAATAAATTTAAATAAAATTACTAATATAATAGCGTGTATAAATTGTAGATTATTTATTTAATTCTGGAAATTTTAACAATTTTCATCAATTCTACTTATTTATCATTATTTTAATAGCATTACTTGGCTAGGAAAAGCACAAACTGAGTTGACTGGACTCTTCACAGAGGGGCAGAAATAATAATACAGAAATACCTATGCACTTGGGCTGATGGCAGAAGATACGAGGGAGAGTGATCTAATGATAAAGCTGTTTACAATTTTCCATTTTTGTATTAACTTAAAAAGTATTTAATTAAATTCGTAATGAATTCTTACAATCTTATATTTTTTCAATTAATTATAATAATTAGTGGGCGAGGTGGAAACGACTTCAGCCATTGAGATAATGGTTTTTATGATAGATTGAGAAACCCAATTTTCGCTAACAACAATAATTTAGGAGAAGATTTAATGAATATTCCCGATAACAAAATTGGAGGAGTTTTTAACTATTAACCATATAACAAAGAGAGGCAAACCTTTGTAAAGAGACTATAAAATTTTGAAGGAAATAGAATTCTGTATGGAGCTGACAAAAGCAATTTAATGCAAGTGCAGTAAGTTTCAGATAATGTGGGCATTCCTGATTCTAGGAGTTAATTTATTGATTTTTCATTAAATCCAATTAAAGTACCAAGTTTTCTAGACATGAACAAACCTAGCATAAGATCTAATTATAATTCATTCAATTTTCAGAGTGCACATCATCGATAGGAATAAATATAAATACTTAGCAAAGAATGATTCAAGAAAACTTGGTGTTAACAATGGAGAGAATGCAGGCAAATATTTCACAAGATCAATATCTTATCACAAATTTACAATATCTACTAAATGCAAGATCTTTGAATAAATGGAAAAATCAAAATGGCTTAATGGGACGAAGAGTTCATTATGAAGGAATATGCCCAAAACTTTTGAAGTCAAAAGTTCATATGCTTTTTTAGTTCTAAGACTTCAGCTCTTGCACCATATTTTAAAATAGAAATCTACTCAATGCTGATTTGCTTTATCAAATTGCATGGGTTACTTAATATTATTAGAAAAAGCTAACAATCATATGTTAAGTAGTTGAAAAAATAAAGATTAAGATTTGATTGGAAAGTTAATATTTATAGAGGAATTTAACTATACAAATCAAATTTAAGAATGATGAAAAAGTTAATAGAAAAGACAAAATGATCCTAAAATTTCCTCAGTCCCTTGATTTTAACTGCCAAAAGAGAGAAAACTATCCATCCTTATAAGAAATATAAATTCAGATACTTTATTTTAACTCTATATTTATAATAGAGCTTACATTTTCTCTTAAAAATGATATTCAAATAGAATGATTTCACATTTTAAGAGAACTTTGAGAATGTGAGTTATATTTAGAGTCTTTCGAAAGAATTGAATCAAAATTAGATCAAGCAACAAACTGACACGAGACAGGAAGTGATGATCCTATTTCAAAGAAATATTAGCTTAAAAAGATGGGAGAAATTTTTAAAGTTTCCAAGTAAACTACCTAACCTTAAGATTTAAATGTTTGACGTTGGATCGCTTGGTTCATTTAAAAATAAGTTCTCAAACAACGGTAAATATATTAACTTACTATAATAATTTTTAATTAAACAATTGATTATTTATAAGTATTTCCTTGTAAATTATTTTGTTTGGCTGTTTCATGTACTTAAGCTTTATCAAAAACACTAATAAAGATATTCGACATTAAAAGTGGATAATTAAATATAGTGCTTCGCGGTCATCATGATGTAATTTATAGCCGAACTTGGTTGCAATTGACCAATACATGTTATCTGCAAGTGCAGATTATTCATGAAAAGTGTAGATCTTAACTCAACTCTGAAAGAAATCGATTATGAAGATAAATCAAACTATACATAAAATAATTTCATGTATTACTTGACTGCTCTTTTGCATTATTCAAATGCTATGCTCCTGAATTCCACTCTGAAACATCCTTTTAAAGAGACAGCAGACTAATTATTGCTGCAGTTTGTTACGACAGCAAAGTAATATTTGTTATGTTAATTTTGACGGAGATGGCGCATTTATCAACCAAGAATGTCTGATTGAATTCAATATTTTATTATAATTAACAAAAGGGGTTATGGGCATTTTAAGCAAGATTACAATATAAAACGAAAGACTTAATCTTAAAGATGGAGGACCAATCGGCATCTATGAACAAGAGTAGTTAGTGATGAAGCACATGAATTAATTTTTAATCCAAATATCAATCATAAATTATTAATGATAATAAATTATTCAAAATAATCAAGGAGAGAATATATTTATAAATTATTCGATTAAAAGTTTATGGAGATTATATGTAAAATGTGCGAAAGAATCCTGTTTATAAATTTGAATTCTATCAAACATTTCTCTTAGATATAAGAAAGTGATCTTTACAAATTTAAAAATTTATTTAACTTCTATTACACTTCTCAAACTAAATATGATGTAGATTTCAAATATTTCATTGCATTTTAATTTTAATTTCTTCAGAGTGGTTATGCTTATTTTGCATCAAATTATACAGATAATAATTACTAGTCTCAAATAATTATTTAAAAAAAATATATTGTGGGTCTTCGTTGAACGAAATTGTTTCAGAATAAAAAATATAATAAGATAGTCAAAATAAATAAAATACTAGTTAGAAAATCTTAGAAACCATTCACGTATTTTACTACAATTTTTCTACATTTTCATATAAAATAAATTAGAATTATTAAAAAATATATAAATCATTACAGTTATCTATTTCCAATTCTTTTGTATTTTATCAATAATTAACTTTAAATACTATGATGCAATGAGGCACAAAGATAGATTCTACAATAAGATTAATTATAGTAATTAATACCATTACTACTTACTTCTGAATGCAAGACTATGCTCATCCAAACTGTTTGGCTTACAACAAGAATAGTCGTTTGTTTGTTGAGGAATCTCGTGGGCACATCAGTGTCTGTAGCATCGCAATGATAGGAAACAAGGTCATAGTTGAAAACTATTTCAAGTTCGATAGAAGCAACTTGGAGGGGACGGCATCAAGTAGAATGTAACTCACACAGAATTCAAAAATAAACTTCTTGTTCACTCAAGTGACAAATTTTATCAGACTAGTTGAGTATGAATAAATAAAAGGACCTCATATAAGAAATATATTTTTTTAGCCAAATTCAAAAATCTTATTATCAAGAGTTGTGTGTAAACAGATGGTTAATACTTTGTTTCAGGGTCTGAGGGTGGTGTACCTTATATCTGGAACACTGAAAAACATGATACTTATAGTACAAAAAAGTATGAGTGTAAATTCTTGGATCTAGTGTATGAAATTTATTGGAATCCAAAGTAAAATATCAAATGCAAAGATAGCGCATTTTTCAATAAATACTCATCAATAAAATTTAAATATGTTTTCTCTTTGAGCTTTTTGTAAATAATTCACAGTTCTTATTTATGTTTATAAAAGAACAAGAACTTAACTAGTTTTTATTCAGTGATGCCTCAAATCTGTTAATGACTTCTGAGTAAGTAATAAACTTCATTGTATCTTAATTTTAGCACTCCAGTATCAGAGGGTAAAGCAGCAATGGGCGGTATCTCAAATAGAAAAATGAGTTCATAAAGATTTGTTGGTGGAAAAGAAAATATTAATATAATCAGAGCATCAACTGAAATGCGGAATTAATTTGGTAAAAACGTTATAGAAAATGTAAGCTATTTCCAAAGTGTAACTTATAAGACATATTTATAGAGTAGTATGAGAATGGAATCAAGAAATTAAAATATAATTCTGATATTTAAAAACATTGTTCTTTTTCATTATAAGTTTCACAGAAGTATATCATAATGAGGAAAAAGTTTAAACAGTAGGAATAGGCGGAAAAAGAGCAAGATGGAGATATACTCAAAAACCAAACAATTAGAGTTTGATGATGGGCCCTGCAATTCATACAGTTTATAGAGGCTTAATCAAATACTCAAATATTCCTGAAATTTATATATTTTTATTGTATATTAATATTAATTGCGGACAGCCGCTGATGGAATCAAACTTTCAATAAATAATTAATAACTATGGCTATAATTATTCAAACAGAAATGATCTTTGTAAAATATTCTAAAGGTAAGTCACATAGTTTGCTATATACAAATATCCTCTTATAAAAAATTTAAATTTTTTATTGACATATTCATATACAAATACTATACAAAACTTACTTCATACACTGAGTATTACTTTTTAATTAATATTTTAAGCTATTTAATGAGAATAACACTAGTTTTTGCAGAAATAAATTGGATTTTTTTATAAATAAATTAGCAAAAAGGCTGCCATATAAGGAACTGTTACAAATGTGGGAAGGGTATTTGTCTCGCAAATATTAGTTTTCACATTTATTCTTATCGAATAAAATGAGAAGATGATGAGTAGAGTACAGAAGAAATTATTTAGATTTTAATTACTAATATTTATTATGCTTTTTTAATTATAATAAACATTGATTATTTTCAATTTCAAATGATTAGGCATATAATTTATGCAAATAAAAAATGGGAATTAGTAATAATAAATTGAATTTAAATATAATAATAAGAATCATGAGTTGTAATAAATTTCAGTCTAATTTATTTACATTAACTTATCAAGAATACATACAAAATATTAAAAGTAAATATAATATAAAAAATGAATTTTTATTTAAAAATTTTTAAAGCATTTTTTATTGTTAAATACGATTTACCTAAAAATGATAGAAAACCATCCCCTCAGCTACCTCAGATAGTTAGAATAAACATATCATGTATTACACCAATTATTTTCATTATTTCAGTTATACTTTGAAAATACTAATATAACTTATATTTTAAGTCGTTCTACTCAATACAAATCAAACGAGTAGCCATCTTTAAAAATCTCAAAAAATGTCAGATCTGAAGAAAAAATAGGATTTTATTTATTCAAATCACTAGACCAAATAGAAATAACTGCATCTCACTAAACTGAAAGAAAAAGAAAATACTCTTAACAATCACTATAGCTACCATGAAAATAATCATTGTGAGAGAAAACTGCAAATAGGTTGAATCAGTTAATAAAAATGATATCAAGGAAATTTAACAACTCTAATTTCAATTAGGCCTCATACTAATGAAAGAAGAGGTCATTTCCTAATTTACCAAGTAATCATAAAAAATAACAGTAATTATGAGCTATCAAACGAATTAGAACTATTAATAATAACTTATTGACTAATCAAGGGAAAAAGTAAAGAAAAGTCTAATCAATTAATACATTAAATCTTACCTAATTATAGAACATAGCTAAGTATTCTCTGTATAATTTTAAATGATACACTATTAGTCAAACATTTAGATTAATAGCAGTAAAATAAATTTTAAGAAGTAATTATTCCTTCAGGAATTTCCAAATGTAGTGATTAAATGTATTATATATAACTGTTAACTTACCTTTGATAAAGTCAAGATTCATGAGTGGGTTTTTTTTCTAGTAGAAAACGATGAGTGCTGCAAAAAATAAACCTAGGAAAAAGTAAGCTCTTAAAAATGAAACCATTCGTTTTTACAACATCAAGAACTCTATTTAGATTAAAAATATTTTTAAGTTGGCATAGTTTAAAGTAACTTAGAATTTTACATTGACAATTTATTAGTTTTTTTATCTTTCATCTGCTGCATTTGTGGAAAAGAATAAAGAAGAGCTGGTATACAAATTCATCTGAAGACCTGCAGGAAAAAGGTAGACTGAGGAATCTTTCAAACTTTACATTAAAGAAGACCAATTCCTGAACCTCCTAGAAATTTTTATATGAGATATCAGGTGCAAGAAATGGAGACTATAATTTTGCAGATTACAATGAAGAAGATTTTTTAAGATTTCAATGAGAAAGCTTTTGTGCCTTGTCACAATTGCTAAGGACTTTCCTACTAGATAGATTAGTTGTTCATCTAAGTAGCTGCAATAATGAATACTCGAAAAAGAACAAATTCGGATTGTGAAGTTATCGTATCTGATTAATTTTTATTTCTTAATATTTAATTCTTACATATTATAGAGATATACTTAAAGGAATTAAGATATTCTTAATTAATCTATCATTGAAATGAAAAACGATTCAGTTTACAACTCTTGATAGTTTATAGAAATTTTACTTCTTAAACATCTTTCTTCTATCTTCCTTTTGATCTCTTCTTTGTACTCATCATTTAAAATAACAAATAATTTAGTTTGAATAATAGCATGAGTAATTAAGATTTATCATACTCATATAAGGGGAAAGCTAGCTATCCCTGTCGAGAAAGCCACACTCGCTTATTATACTCCCCAATACTTTAACATCATTGTTTCTGCTCTAACCCATTTATAAATAACTGCAAAAGTATGCTGAGTTAATAAAAATTGCCTGCGCATATTAGTATCTTAAAAATAATTCATTGAGCTATTTTATTACATTCCACTTTTTCACATGCTTTTCATGGATCTTGAAGCATTTTCATTTCACTCTTAAATCTTATTTTCAAATATACGACTTGTTTTATGTCGAATGAACTTTATCTCATTTATTCTTACGAATTCTAGCATTAATCATACATTTTATTTAAGAGTAATATCTCTGTAGTTAATTTTGACAAGAATTAGTTATTAATTTCGACCTTGTAATTTAAAGACTTCCATTATTTTCAAGCTTTACCTCAAATCTATATTCTTCCACTTACTATTCTTATTGAATACTGATTTTATGAAATGATAATACTTCTAGGGTAGTTTATTATTGTAGAAATATAATTGTAATTGTCTATAGGACTTGGTTAGTTACATTTATAAAACCATATTCTTTAATGATTAGGTTCTTGTAATCCAAAACGATGAGTTGTTAGAATGTGATGTTATTGAAACATCAAGAGTATTCATTATTTTCATATCTGTCCAAAAGATTTAAGAATTGCCAGACTATATTTTAATATTAATTTTTAAATAGAAAGTGATTTACTTAACAATATGGATCAATTTATCGTTAATAATATGAATTTTAAAAATCTATATTTTCAAGTCATCCTTCTTATCCAAGAATTATTTTTAAAATTTGGAAATTTATCTGACTTCGTAACTTAAATTACTTCATCAACGACTTCATCAGCAACTTACTCTATAAATATTATTGTAATTATTTAATGCTGTACCGAAATTAATACTGGGGCTCAAGCCAGCCAGATAAATAGATCAGATAGTTCCTCTTTAAATATAAAACCCAAAAGTTTAATTAAATTTGAACAGAAATAACTTACTACCACAATTTTGGCAATGATTTTATCAGGGTTTTAAACATTCTGATGATAACTAATCAAATTCAGGTCTAGATCTTTTAAGAGTATCTGCTTCAGTAAGCTCTAACTTCTCTCACTCATTTGTATTTTCAAATCTCAATTATTCTAATCTTTCAAGTTTTTTAAAGGATCCTCGGGATCTACACTTCCATCCTATGTAGGTTTCTAACATTCTTTCATAACTAAGGCTTTTGTATTCAACTAGCGCTTACTGCATCTGGTGCCCGTGGATCTACCTTTGTTATAAACTCACTTATTATTTTTTTAATTATCAAAAATCAGGATTATGTAGCAATTTTACAATGGAGAAAAAATTTGATCAACAATTGGGCTACTTAATTTTACTAATAAATCTCTCGAACCTTATATGGCATTTGAGTCTTGAAATAATAAAGGTTCTACCTATACATTTATGATAATTACTAAGTATGTTTAGTAATCCTAAATATGAACAGAAGTCTCCTAAAAAAACCTGTAAAAATGAGCATGTAAATCTTGTTAAGACCTCCATTTCTTTAAATTATGAATTTAAATTTTCAGCTCTCTATCGTTTAAAGATTCTTGAATACCTTTTTCATGGGTTTTGACTTAACCACTAACAAGATCGATAGTCTTTTATTAAAGGAGAGTTAATTAGCCAGAATTATTATTTAAATATTACAGTCAATGATTTCTTAAATAATTAAAATTTTGAATATTGATAGCAATTAGTTTTTTATTGTAATTTGGTTTCTCGCTTTTACTATTGATTTATTATCGAATATTGATAATTTGAATGATCTGGGCTTGGGCTTCTTTAGCATTAATGTAAAAATATAAGTCTTTCAAATATTTCTGCCAACTATCTATCTATAGATTTTTTAGATCAAACTTTTGTTGAATGGGGTTTTCAAGTATATTGTAATATATTTGAATTATAAATTTCTTACTTTGTACTAAACTACTTTATCTCTTTCAGATTTAAGCATTTTTCTTTGAGATGCTCAAATTTAAAAAACTTTCTCGGCATTATAAAATTAAGAACTCGAACTCCTAAATCATAGATCTAATTCATATTTTATTCCATTGTTTTATTAATTTATATACTAGTAGAATCTTATTTTTTTTACTATACATTTTTAGATAATTGAAAAGTAATTTTATTATCATTTTTATAGAAGGTAAAAAATTAAATTTTGAATTAGTGATAAAGTATTGATGATGAATTCATTAATTCGTTCAAGACTATATTCTTAAAATCAGTACACTTAATAATTTATAAATTTTTTGATATAAATTTTCAAAAATAAGATTTCTAAATTATAAATGTAGAATATATATTATAAACTACCTCTATAATATTTGAATGAATGAATATTAGTAAGCGAGTAGTACATCAAAATTTTTTTGTCCCTAAATACCATATTTTTCTGTTCTTAACTTCAAAATTTGAGAATTGACCTAATTATATACCTTCCACTAATTCAAGTATTTCTGTAGCTGAAAGTATCTAAGTTATTCATTAAATTAGATGCTTTTGAACAGCTGAATTCTAAATTCATTCGAATTTGAGTTTGTATTAAATTTAAAATGGGTCAGTCTCGAATACTCTCATATCGAATGAGTCGAAGCCGTATTCTTTGTTAAATTTAGCTACAACAAATTCACTACAGATTATTGAATCGAGTCTGTTGCCATTCTTTGATTCTGGGTAGTGGAATTATGATGAGAAATATAGAGAAAACATTTAATAGGCAAATACTGTTTTACAGTAAGCTTGTTAATAGTGAATAACGTGTTCAACGCTAGCGTTGCTAGTGACAGCAGTTTGAGCATAAGCAAAACCGACATCAATGAATTTTGGATTTTATTAACACACAAGTTTCATAGTATTTATTTAAGAATAAATTGGGATAATTTAATTACTTATAAGTGGGTTAATGATGTTGGAAGACTCATTGAAGATGAGACAGCATATCTAAAATTGACTATAGGGAATGAGATTCTGACTCTATAGAGTCAGTCCATATGATGAGAGTAGAAGAATGAGAAATCGAGATATCTGAACAACATACTGATTGATATGAAGTCTTCGGAATCAACTACCTTAAGGTTAGAAGATTAAGTAATTGCTTCAACAACGATAATGTTTTCTTCTTCAGTGAAGCCAATGCCTAGGCACTTGTTAATAACAGTGAAAATGTCAATGCCAAAGACTACGGAGTCATCAAAGATCTCATCAGATGGGAAAGAGAAGAAGCATAGAGAACGTCAAGAAGTTATCTATAGTAACCCAAGTCCTTTGAACCAATCATTTCGAATAATTCTTCAAGAACATCAATCAACAATACCGACAGAGGTTTCTCTCTTGAATTGTTTTCATTGATGAATAGTAAATATTCAAAAATTTAAGAGAAAAATTAAATTAATTATCAAGCGTATACAAATAACATATTTATGAATTAAAAATAATTAATTTTAAGAGCTAAGTCAAGAAATTTTATTTTTGATTTAGCCCTTATAAATAAACTTTCTTTTATTTAAAATATTGCTTTCAATTTTTCATTACTACTTATTATTTATTTTTATATCTATAATTAATCCAATAAATATTGCCTATCATTATATCTAGCATTTATGATCGAATTATTCTTTATTAATTAACATTAAAAGTTGCTATATTAATGTTGCAAAATGTTTTAATTAAAATACAAATTCATATTTAAGCTCTTAATATTAATGTCTTATTCTTTTGTAACTAGCATAACTAACTATATTAAGATATAGAACAAATATTTAAAATCTTAAAGATTGATTATTTACTTATTTTTTGGCAAATCTAAGTAATATAACCAATTCATCCCCACATTTTTTATAAAGTTTAGTGCTTGCTACCCCTTTCCAAAACTTGGTCATCTCGTCAACAGCTCCATTTTCATTTCTCAAAGCATGTTGCCTTAGAATAGCATTATTTATAACTCTTCCAGATATGTCGGTGACAGTCTGATATTTCATTATGTCTGAAGGTACTTTACCTAACATATTTTTCAACACTCCAACTTAAACTTAAACTTTTTAATACCAAATCATAGAAAAAAATCATGGATTATGATTTAAAAAATAGAAATTTGATAAGCTGCGATTTCTTGGCCAGAACTGAGATCTAAGGCATAGCACTTACCAGTAGATAAGATCTGGTAAGTAAGAAGTGCAGTTGTGAAAACACTGGCAAAAGAAGCTTTGAAAGTTTAGTCATATTTTCAACTTTAGATAATTAACGAGTTGATTCTATTTGTTTTAAGTTTATATAATTATTTTACAATTATCAAATAATAAGATATGTAGCAAAAATTACAGTAAAAATCAAATTTATGATTTTCGCTCCTATATATTGTTGACAAACAGATACAGTTTCCTAGTAGGATTTACAGTCTCAATATTTTCATAGTTTAATCAAATTTTGAGAATTTAAAATTATTCAGCATAAGGCAGAGCATTCAGGAATACTTAAATAAATTAGAATGCTTTAAATTTTGACTGTATTTAAAAGTCAAAAGTTCAGTATAATTAAGAATTGCTTAAAATTTAGGATTATTTTCAAATTGATAGTAGAACTTAAATTGAAATAAAATTTTAACTTATAGTTGTTGTATTGCTAAATAACTAGAAATTTTTTCAAATGTGTTAATTTCAGAAACTATAGATATGGATATGGATACTGCTAAAAAACGATGGCGCAGGTTGATTGGTATATGGTTGCATAAAAAAGGAAAAATATATAAACCCCAATACATATGTGCATAAGAATTTGATAAGTGCGTAAACGAATTTAATTAAATGTGTTAATACGAAATAACGTGGATTATAAAATTAAAGTACTTTGTAGTAGACGGACATGACCTCCCGAATTTTGGAATTTCTCAGAAAACCGCGTTTATTTTTTGCCCTTGATTTTTGCAGAATTAAATCGAGCGAAAATCGTAGAGCAAGAATTAAAAAATCAAAATGAAAATCGGAAATGTGGTCGCCGAAATCTTTTTTAATTACTGAATTAAAAATGTGGAAAAAATGAGGCATATTTGAATATTAGAAATAAATTAAATTAATTATTAAATTAAAATTAAAATTAAATATAAGACACTATGGAAAAAAGAAAGTTTAGAGGAAATATTTTTAAGAAATTAAATTAAATTAAATTATATATTATTTATCGGCACTCCTTGATTTTTATTGCTACTGTTATTATTACTGTTGCTATTATTTAAAGGTAAAATTTCTGGCAGAATTCATTTAATGTTTTCAGGTTTAATGTCTCTATGAATAATTCCATTTTTATGCATTGGAAATAAAAAAAAATATTTTCTGGTTTAATGTCTCTATGTATTTCCGGGTCAATATTCCCTTGTAATTATATCTGAAATTTTTTGAAAGTAAAAATTCTCAATATTTGAGATGCTAAGTATTGAATTTATGAAAACCAAGTTTTCCCCATAATCTAATTTTTATTTTTATTATTATAATTTTCCATTTTGATTTCCAAATTTATTCACTTTTTCGAGAGCCAGTAACCAAATATTTAAATTTCCAATGGTGCGAAAATCGCTTAAATAAATGAAATAATTTATTATAATTATTATTATTAAATTTAAATTAAATACCCCAAAACCCTTGATCCCCCAACTTCTTTTTATTAGTGTTTAAATTGTGTTTCCCCTTTACAAAATGATCTTAATTACCTAGGCTTGAATGCTGCCTCTTTTTATCTTATTTTATTATTAATTATTATTTTATTATTTATTTTAAACTTGAAAAATGTACTTATCATTTATTAATAAAATAATTCACAGAGACATTAAACCTGAAAATATATAAATTAAATAGTTAGAGTTTTTGAAAATTAAGAATAATTAAAATGAAGATGATGATGATGAAGACGATGATGAAGATGAGGAATTTATTTGAAATTATTAAATTAAAAATTAAAAATGAAATTATATATAATTAAATTAATATTCAGAAATCAATCTGAATCGCTTTGGGACTCAGTCCTTGAATGTGTCTCGCTTTAAGAGCTTGAGTCAGAGCTTGAGTATTTTCTGGATTTAGACTTTCTCTTGCATTTGCTTTTTGATCTTCTGCATTTTTTGTCTTTCTTGTTTTTCTTTATATGCTTTGATTTGGTTTGAACTTTCTTAGGCTTCATTACTTTAGCGTCTTAGTCAGCGTTTGGCAATAAAACGTGATTTGCAAGTGAAACGCTGTTCAAGTATAATTGAGGTTGAAATTTAGTACTGGGTATCTTTAAACTTTTTAGCCCAATTAATAAGCTTCTTGGCAGTTTTCAAAATGTTCAAGGAATTAATGCCATTTAAGCAAAGTGCTGCATAGTCTATCTTTGAGGCGAAAAATCTGAGAATATTTGCAATTCTAATTTTGTTTAAATCAAAGTCTTTGTAATCGTTTGCAAGTCCATAGACTTTGTGCTCTTGTCCTAAAAATTGCTAAATAAATTGTAGTTCCCCAATACTTTACACTTTGTCATCACTATGAAAACTGTCAGGATTAATTGAATCGATGACACATAAATTGTCATTTTTATAATAGAAATACCAGTTGTTTTGAATCTTTTTGAAGACTAGAAATGCTTGCTGAGTTCTATTTAAAACTTGAATTACTAAAGGTGTCCTCATATAATGGTTGAGTGTTGATATAAATCCATGTCTAAATCTGCTTCATTCTCGAATTCATGTCTTGCGAATCTATCTAGGCAGGTGAGTGTATGATGCTTGAAATTCTTGTCTAACAATGCTCCTTAAAAGTGCTCAAATTCTACACTTTTGTTGTAAGTGTAAATATCCTCGATTATAGAAGCGTCCTCAAAATAAAGCATTAAATGCTGCAAAATTTCTTAATTACTAATAATGACAGGCTTTCCCATTAATTAATTGAATGCATTAAATTGCTGTGTTATAAGCAAGGGATTACTTTCGATCAAGTTTTCGAATTCTGTTTTCTAGTTTAAGTTGGTAATACTGAGGCTCGATCTTGTCACATCTTTGTAAAGATTTCCTTGAATTCTTGAAAGGGTGCATTCATCACAATTTCTGGTTAAATTTGAGGGTGCAAATCTTGCTAAAATAAAGTTGATCAAAGGATTTTGAGTGATTGAGTGAATGCTTCTAGGGTCTGAGTCCTCTGCAAACTTGAAGTTTTGCAAGTTAATTTCTTCAGCTTTTTTCTAGCCTGTCTTGCTTTTATTGGAAGGGCCTTAATTATTGCTGTTTGGTGGCTTTTATTGTGAACTTTAGCCTGGAGGTTTAGAGCCAGAGTTGGGATTCGATTAATTAAATTAATTGCTTTGATTCAAGCCATTCTGCTAAAACATATTTTGTTGCTAAAAACCTTAGTTTTAGCTGCCAAGGACTTAAAAATTCTGCTTTATTGCCCATTATTTTAAGAGCCATACAAATTTTATTGTAATTAGAGGGAATTATAAATTGCATTGGAGATATTTTCCTAGCTAAATTAATGAGAATCTGAGTTAATTGAACTCATACTAAATTTAATTGTTTAAGAAAACGAAAAATAAGAAAAGTTAAAGGGTTTGGTTTGGTTTTGAAAATATAAATTATTATAATTTTCGCCTCACTTAAATAGGCTCATATTTTCCTAAATATTCAAACGACTGAATATTGAGCGATTTCAGCCAATTTTTCCACCAAATTAATTGAAAAAAGGCGAATTTCGCTTATTTTGGCTATTTTTTTGCCGAGTTTGGTTAAAAGTGCAAGGTAAAAGTATGAAATTTTGAGAATTTAGAATGAAAATTTTCAATATAAACAATTGACAAAGTCACCAATTTTATAATAACGATTTCTTACTTTTTTTATTTTCTTGACTATATTTATTGCGAAAATCGCTCTAATTTCCTTACTTTAAAAAATCGCTTTTTCAATTTCTTTGTACTTTACCTTACAGAGTT
>ARYC01003486.1:0-56552 GCA_000711775.1 Oxytricha trifallax
AATCTCTGAGTGTCATCTCAAAGAGTGGCAGTCTGAAAGCTACATGATCTTTGGCTAGGAGAACAGCATCTAGCTTTATTAAGTATTTGCATTCTTTAAACTTGGCCTGAGTGAGCACTTAATACTCATTTGTAAACTCCATTTAATATTTATCATCACTAAGGAGATAGTTGAAAGGATATACCTTGTAAGCATACTGATGATCCTTAATAACTTTCTTGTCATCGGAGTCCTCCAGAATTAGGTAGCTTTAGAGAGAAGTATCTAAATCAATCTATGCTAGCACTGGAATTTTCTTGTATTATATCTTAATCATGATTTTAGTGACCTCTGATGCTAAGAGGTTGCGTGCAATCCTCACATACTCTGATTCGCTTGTTTGTTAAAGCTCAGCAGCTTAAAGAAGTTCCCTTGCTTTTCTTTTGTTGAGCAACTTCAGTTGAGTGTCTTAATCTTCAACTCTTATCTCTTTCTTGTGGGCTTTTAAAAGATGCTTCTTTAAGTCTCTTGTATGAGAGTACTGCTTATGACACTCAAAGCAATCATACTTTTCATCAACTTTGTCATGCTTTAAGTATACAGTAGGCTTAGCTTCCTTATGGACTCTTCATATGTCTGTACCAGCTTGATTTATGAGCAAAATCTCTCTCACATAGCTCACAAAAATAGACTTCAGCTTCTTCAGTTTGTATAGGAATTTCATTAATACCTTTCTCCTCCTCTCTGTCTCCCACACACTTGTTTGCCATTTATTTTCTATTATTAATATCTATTTTAATAACAGAAACCTCAAGTGATAGCTCTGGTAGTTCCTTATGAGAGTTCATCTCACAGCTATCACACTTTTTATTGACGCCAAAGGTAAGTCTCATTTAGTTTGATGGAAGTGCTGTTGTTTTTCTTAAAATGTTAGCGCTCATATTTAAATTTGAATTTAAAATTATAAAACTGCTTCTATAACTGATAGCTTATATGAGAGCTTTGCAAGCCTACAAGTTTCAAAGGAAGTTCTTAGAGTATAACAGAAGAAATATGAGTGTTAAGAGACAACCCAGCTCAAAATATAGGTGAGGAAGTAACCATTTTAACTTACAATTATAAGTTGATTATAGCACGTACCGATTTAGGAGGTGCACCTAATTAAGTACGTATTGCTTTAGGAGGTATTTTGTGATTTTATGATTAAAATTAGGGGGGGGGGGCGATATCTGAACCTATGCTGCAGTATCTGAACCTAATGTGTTTTAAAATAGTTTAAATATTTTTCCATACATGATTTTAGTCAATTTAGGGTCGGAGAACACGAATAAACATCTTATAATAACGAGAGATCACTCAAAAGAGTAGAAAAAGTTACAATGAGTATCTGTTTTATTATAAAATTTTACATAACTTTTATCTTTTTATTCACATGTTTTTTTATTCAATTTTTAAAAATTAAACTATAGAACATACACGTTTAGTTGTCAATCAAGCTAATGATATTACATCAGTACTTATATTCTAGCATAAATGCGATGAGTTAGTATATAACTCAAAGCAAGAGATGTCATCTACAACTACACGTGTATGTTCTATAGTTTAATTTTTAAAAATTGAATAAAATAACATGTGAATAAAAAGATAAAAGTTATGTAAAATTTTATAATAAAACAGATACTCATTGTAACTTTTTCTACTCTTTTGAGTGATCTCTCGTTATCATAAGATGTTTTTTCGTGTTCTCCGACCCTAAATTGACTAAAAGCATGTATGGAAAAATATTTAAACTATTTTAAAACACATTAGGTTCAGATACTGCAGCATAGGTTCAGATATCGCCCCCCCCAAAATTAGGGTGCTCCTAATTAAGTACTAGCTTTAATTAATGCTCCTAATTAAGTGCTAGCATTTTAGGAGCTGCTCCTAATTAAGTGCTAGCATTTTAGGAGCTGCTCCTAATTAAGTACGTACCAATTTAAATTTAAAAATATGGAACTATAACAGTAGAAATTGATATCAATCTCTCAAATTTGAAACCAGTTCTCAAAACCTTCTCCATATCCTTCTTAGAGATTGACCTCCTATAAGATGCCCATATTTAATAGTAAGTTGTACAGAGGTATGTAATTGAAATCAATAAACTTAAATTTGAATATCATTTCTTAGATCTGTAAACAAGATGGAGTCAATGAATGATGCAATGAAAAGAGTGCAAGCACAAGAATTAATTCAAAGATTTAGAAGCAAGGAGGATTTGCATCGCTACCTGGTGCAGCAAGGTAAAGAACTCAAAGTGGCTAATCTTGATTATGTAGTTGGTTTGTTCCTGCCAACGATGGAAGGTACTAAAAATCATTTTTAAGAGCCATACTCTGCGAAGAGAAGAAAGCATAGAAAACTTAAGATGTAAAGTTTGCAGAGATCCCAAACTATCCAGAAATCTCAGTGACTAACTTATATGATGATGCTATGAATGACCCAGAGGTTTCGCTGTACTTGCCTACTAAGAAGCAGTTGTCAAATAAACTACCTGAAAGAAACTATTTCTTTGGCATTCTTGCAACAATTAAAGGTCATTACTTGAAAGAAATTATTCAAGAATCTCATAAGAAAAGGTACAGCATCTCTTCAGAAGATAAGGACAAACAAGGGATCAAGATAAGTGAGAGCTGGCTATCAGAGCTGCAGAAGCACCCTTATATTTCAAGTAAGATTTGTAGTTTAACTCTTTAGAAAAATCTGGTACTGGCATCTTCTTGATGAAGGAATAGAGCAAGCTTCACAGAGAGCGAAAGTCGCAGACAAAGTATGAAGTTAGCAAGAGACTTTATTCAAATATTTAGCCTCCAGAGTCAATGAACATAGATGCAGGAGCTGGCAGCAAGAGAAGAAACTTAGGAGGAGGGAAGCAAGAAGTAGAAGAAAAGAAAGAGAAGCCAGCTCCCTCTAAAGAATTTTAAATGTGACTTATATATTCATTAACTTAACTACAAAACTTATTTATATACATTCACTCTCCCTTCTTTAGCACACTTTTATGCCAACTAATTATCAACTCTCTTAGCTGAACTTTTAATAAAGTCTACTGTATCGATAGGTAGGTATAGCAGCAGTTTCTTGTAATGACCTTTTAATATTCCCCAGTAGAACTCAATTCCATCAAACTATGGACTGTAAGGTACTTTGAACACTGGCGTTATTCTAAGTTGTTCATAACTCTTCTTTGTTTCTTTAGTCTTATGGACAGAAAGATTATCAACGAACAGTATAATCTCTTATTCAGGGTACTTCTCTCTCAGCTGCTCTAAGAACTTAATATACTGCTCTGTCTTAATAGAGCGAGGATGAATAAGATAAGTTTCTAAACCAGCATCCTCGCTAATACCTCCAAGAATTGCCATTGTTTATACCTTGACTTTCTAGTCATATACTTCTATGTTGCTATGCCTCTTATACCAAGACTTCTAGATGAAAGTGTTGAATGTAAACACAGCCTCGTCAGCATGAATAAACTTAATATTATTCTATTAGGCTCTCTGCATTTAATTATAAATATAATTTAAGTTGTTGTTGTAAAATGGCAGAGTGAAATCTATTACTCTCTTGATACGATTTACACCTTTGTAAGAGATACCGTTTCGTTTATAAATGTTTGCAACAGATTATGCAGAGATCTTCAACTCAGGGAACTGGCGGTGAAACATAATAGCTCGTTAGTCGAGAGAGAAGTGAGCCCAATACTTCAAAGTTTTTTCATTAATAAGATAGTCAATATGCTTCTATAGAAACTTTGACTTCCTCTTAGGCTAAGAATTCAGCTATTATTGCTTTAATTACACAGCTTTCAAGCAGTGAGAGCGAACAGTTGATGGACTACGCTTTAAGAGCAGTGCAATAGACTTATAGTTCAGTACTGGTTTGACTTATTCATTATACATATCACATCTATAACGCAGTTTAAGCACTAAATCTATATACTCTTCATCATAAATAGACCCCAAAAGCTTGCTGTTTTAGTCTCGTATTTAATTAATAACCCCAACCCCTAACAAATTCCCTACAAATCAAAGCACTTATAAACCTCATTAAGGGGTTTTGGGGTTTTGAATGGTGATGACGACAACTCCTATGATCTCGATGTCTACGAATTCAAGAAAACTACCCAAATCTCCAATATTGAAAAGTGCATCGACTACAACTTGAAAACATAGGACAAGGAAAAACAACAAAAATAAAAAATCAGACTTCCGATCACACAGGAGGCACGTTATGTGGTATCCTGGAGAACACCCTAATTGCAAGTAGGGACTTAATTGACAGTCTTCAGTGTACCAACAGAAATCTTTCTGAAACCTAATGTTTATACCTAAATAGCTATTTTAAGGTATAGTATATTTAAAAGTTGTATTAGTAATAATAGTATTTTATATTAAGTCTTGAAGTTTTGATTTATAGATTTTTAATTTCACTTGCCTTAAGCAATTATCTATTTATCTCTTTTTGAAAAAAAAATATTAATTTTTTTAATGCTTGGTAATGCAGTTATGAAATTTATGGATAAATAATTAATTAATAAGTTTTTGTTTACTTATAATTATAATATATTATTTTATCAATTTTCTAGATTTTCACATAATAAAACAAAGATTTTATTATTGGAGAGCTAATAATTTTAATTCAATAATGTTTAAAATTTTGTTAATGCAGACTAATTTTTTAATAAAGCTTAATACTAAATAGAATCATAAATAATCAAGTGGGGGGGGGGCATACCTAAACCAAAGTGAAAATATTTCAATCAAATATTTCTTTTATAGTTTACTTTTTTGGCGTACCTGCTCATGATGAAATCAGAGTCAGAAAATAAAAAGAAAAATCTATTTTTAATTATGAGAGATTTTATTATAGTGTTGAAAACTCACAAAACAAGTCTCAGTTTTATCTTAAATTACGAAAATATTTTGTATTTATTTTTGTTCAACTTAAACACTTCAAAACAATAGAGCTTTCTCAAATTTTTTTAATTTGTTATCGTACTAGATATTAAAAGATCTAAAATGCTTACTTTTAATAATAATGTAATATTCATATATTTTATTTGTGTACGATAAAAAAAAAAAATTTGAGAAAGCTATATTGTTTTGAAGTGTTTAAGTTGAACAAAAATAAATACAAAATATTTTCGTAATTTATGATAAAACTGAGACTTGTTTTGTGAGTTTTCAACACTATAATAAAATCTCTCATAATTAAAAATAGATTTTTCTTTTTATTTTCTGACTCTGATTTCATCATGAGCAGGTACGCCAAAAATGTAAACTATAAAAGAAATATTTGATTGAAATATTTTCACTTTGGTTTAGGTATGCCCCCCCCCACTTGATTATTTATGATTCAGCTTTTATTATATTACTATTTAAGTTTTATAGTAAATAATTAGTGCAATAATGAAACCATTGTTTTTAATAAATAAATTCAAAATACCCTTGATAATTAGCTTTACAAAGCCCCATGAGTCATTTAAGAATGGCGTTAAAAATAAGCAGATCTAGTTTGATTACTAAAATAGAAATAATTAGAAGAATACATTAATTAATTATTATTAACTGATCAAAAATAAAAATTGATTCCAGCAATATTTAAAACATTAGCAGGATCATCAAACTTTTAAGTGAAAACTATCTCTACCAATTAAAATTAATTTTTGATAAATTCTAAATTTATAACCAATAAGATAACAATGTTCCATCATCAATCAACCACTAGTAAGTATTTTGTTCATTTTAATATATTTTTACCTTTATTTTCCTTCATAATATAATTATAGGGTTTTACCGGTATAGAATTAATATTCTTACAATATCTGAAAATAAGATTCCTTTAAATTAAAAGGATGACTTATAATATAGTTAATTATTTGCCCGTTCTCATTATGATTATTAAAGTTGTGTTAATATATCATAGTTGCCACGCTTACGTTAGTTTTTAAGTTTTATGGAATTATAATTAAATAATATGATCACATTGAGGTCTCTGGGGACCCCAATCTTATATATGTTTAATATATGTAAGGGTCAAGCCCTTTTCATTAATTAATCAAGTGCTTGAACAATTGTCTCCTTCTGTCTATTTCATCTATTTGTAGTGTCATAGGTGAGGATGGGAAGGCTGAAGTTATGTCGATAAACCAAATCCTTTGATATTGTCTAGATTGGGTATCTTATATAAGCTGTGCCGTATTTTGTCCCATTTACGCTTTCGGTCTGAACCCTATCTGACTTTGATCTATAGTATTCCAAAGATGGATAGAAATACTCTCATCCATGATGCTTCTAGTAGTTTTCTTGCGGCGGATGACATAACTATGGATCTAGTCTTTTGGATTATGGATGTTGTGCTATCTGTTTTTGACAGTAGCATTAATTTCGCGTCATTAATCCAAGGTGTGGGTTCTGCTTTCGAATTAATCAAATCTTCAATGAATGATATTAGAGGTAGCGCGTTAAATTTCTTCCTAAAAAATCTGTCGCTTAAGTTGTCTGGGCCAGTCGCTTTGTCGTTTGGAAAGTTTCTGAGCAAGTATGTTAAAAGTTTATGTCTTCTCGTATATCTGTAGAAAGCTGCACCCATTTAGAATTAATCTAATTTGTCTTTTAAAGGTTATTAGCTAAGGGTGGATAGTAGCATCCAGCGTTTTGTATTTCCAAAAATTATTTTGATTTCTCTTTGAATTGTTCTATGTTCATGTCTGCAAGTTATGTTACTATTTTTGCTTGTTTCATACCAATAACTTTTTCAATGAATTTTGTTGCTTCTTTGGCATTGCCTTTCATCCAAAGGTCTTTAAAGACTTGTGTATTATCATTCAGTGAGTATTACTGTTGGTTCTTTAAGACTCTTACTTAGGGTTTTATTTCTTTGTTGTTATACCAGTCTTACTCTAGTTACAGTTGTGATTCAGCAAGTTATTTTGTTACGCACTTTTTTAGAGGTGCTGTAAGTTAGAATTAAAAACTTTTTTAAATTGCTAAATAATCTGAAGGTAATGGAAAAATGTGCGAACTGGAGTAATTGAGAGGTCTCGATTCAATGACGTCAATTGCAGTTTGTGACGTCAAGCCAATTCTTCTGGTTACTAAATAGGTGTTCTGGAAATTTTTTGCCACGTAGTTGAGGTCTCACGCTATTATGAAACTAGAATCTTTGAGTCTTTTTTTTATCTCTTCAATAAATACTTTCTTGTATTTTATGAATTGTTGAGAGATACATAGATTTGAGATTTTTAGTCCAATATCTACTAGATTTATATCTAGTGAGAGCGGGACTGATTCTAGGAACTCTACTTTTTCTAGTGTGGATTTAATTAGTGTAATTGTTCCATGTTGACCGTCAGAAAGTTTAGTTTCTGAAGCGTAAAGATTATAGTCTGGGAAGTGCACTTTCGTGTTTCTCGCTTCTTACAGGCATACAATATGAGACTAGTGCTTTTGGATCATTCTCAGTGAATAGCTTATGGACTCTACTGAGGATTCCCTCATATTCCAGGATATGACTCCTAGTCCATTAATATTTTTCTGACATCATATGTGTTTGTTATGTTCTATTAAGTTACTTTTTAACTTAATAATGGAATTATAATTGAAATTTCAAAATTGCCTTAAGAATATATTTTTCTAAATATTGTTATTCAGGTAACTATCTGAATTTTTCTTCTTCTGCCAATTTAATTGAATTTATCTCTATTTTTAAAACTAGAATCCAAAAGAATGATTGTCATCGCCCAGTAGTAGTTCTGGTAATGACTGACAACGTAACCATCACTTGAAATTCCTAATTTAGGTTTTAATTCATCGGCTATATCAACTAAGATCTAGTATCAGGAACATATTTTACTTACCAGTTACGAGTATCGGCCCTCATAGTTTGAAACACAATCCTACTAAAATGTTATTCACTTGAACTTGCATTATTTAAAGCAATATTTTACCAAATTATGTGAAATTATGGTAATTTAAACACTTAATCTTCAACTTACTAGTTTACTGGTTATTTGATTAGATTTATCGTTGTAGTGATCGAAGTGATCATGTAGCCATTAATAAAAAATTATCATTCAATGGAGAATTCATATAGTATCTATGATAGAGGTGGCTAGCTGGCGTCACATTCAGTTGACTATTACATATCATATTTAAATGTGGTTTCTGTACTCACAATTTAAAATATAACCATAAAATGGGAACCACTTAATCTTTATTATAAAAAAAAAATTATTCAGTATTTTTTATTTTAATTAATAATCATCTTAGTTTATCAGTGATCAATACCAAAATACAACTCACCATTTATTTAGTTGTTTGCTCTTTCCATTCTTGATATATTTATAAAGATATGAACGCAGTGAATGAATAAACTATTAATTTAAGATGTTTTAAATGTTTATTCGTTGAATATCGTCAATTTACATTATTACAATTTTATTTTCATTTATCTCTCTTTTGATATTGTTGTTTTATATCATGTTATATTATTTTTCTTCGATTCCATATATTATTATATATAAAAATGTTATTTAACTTTTGATTTTTATCACATCCTGCCTCACTTTATTGTAAATTTCATATACTCCCTGCTGAACCCTTTTTTCTTCATTTCTTATCTATTTAAAAGTAATATAAAATGGAATACTTTTATTATAGATTATTCTGATTAATTTTGATAATTGTTAGACAATTTTTAATTAAATTTGTTATGATTAAATTAAGTATCAAATATTATTAAAACCAAATCAATAGTAATTTCTAAAAATAATAAAATAAATAAAATATTGTTGAATTATCTATATTTTCATTTATAAATAATTCATAGCAATATAGAGATTACAAGAATAATGAAATATTTATAAATAAAATTAGATAAGAATAGAGGATTAAACTATTAAAACACTTGTTACCTCAAGAATATGTTTGTAAATTATATTAAATTGTTCTAATTTTACTTCATTGATTTAAACCATAAACTCGAATCAGTTTATATAAATAAGTTTTTAAACCAATTTTGTAGAGGGTCTAGGGATTGACTAAAATACGATCTTTAATTCATAAATTATAATATAAAAATTCAGAATTAATTTCTAAATAATTTCTAAATATACAGAAGTTTTGTCTTAAAAACAAATAAAACATACAAAACAAAATAACATTTTAATTGAATTGCTCTTCCATTAATTTAAATATCTTCTAAAATAGTCTTATAACACAGTTTTAATTATCATTTTTATGCAAATTGTATAGCATTAAAAATTAAAAGAACAAAATTAATAATTAGATATTTATTTTTAGAAAATATAAATGTTCAAAGATCTAAAGTATGGAAAGACAGTTTTCAAAAATTAATGAGTAAAAATTGAGTAAATTTCTCAAATATAATCAAATAATCTATCATTTATTCACACTATTTTAATATTAATTTTTTTAATATAATTAAATAGCATCTATCTCGAAATGATCAAAATTTCGAGATACGTGCCAAATAATTTTAATCAATTAATCAAACATTAAATCCCTCTATTTATTTTCAATTTTAAAATTTAATTTATAATTTAATCTTGATTTAGTTTATAAATGAACTTTCGATTTTACAAAAAATTAATTTCATAAATATTGAGGGATTTAATGTTTGATTAATTGATTAAAATTATTTGGCACGTATCTCGAAATTTTGATCATTTCGAGATAGATGCTATTTAATTATATTAAAAAAATTAATATTAAAATAGTGTGAATAAATGATAGATTATTTGATTATATTTTGGAAATTTACTCAATTTTTACTCAATGTAAGAAAGTAATAATACTCAAATATTATATAATATACAATTGCGTTATATGTTTACTTATTTATAGATTTTGAAATGATAATGTGCGAGTTGAAAAATGCTGATGGCTCTTTCCTTGTTAAAAGAGTAATACATAAATAAATCTCTAAAGCCGTATAGATACTACCAGGAAATCAATTTTTAATTAGTAGTGAAGAAGAAAATAATATTCTCAAAGAACTTGTAAATAACATACATTTTATACTTATATTATCAAAACAAGATATTTATGAATTACTTAATATTAAAAATATAGTTCTTATTTATATCATTAATTAATTATTTAATTAGTAAAGTAAACTTTCATGAAATTTACTGTAACTTTAGGACGCAGTTACTTTTATAATTTATTTCTATAATTAAAGCATTATTTTTTCTCTCTTTGTTTATTTGTAATTCTTGCTTATAATTTAATTAAAAATTTATCTTAAAATAAAAAATACTTATAGATAGTAAAAATTAAAATTTTAGCTTTTTATGCCTTAGATTTTGAGTGTTTACCCATATCCTTAACATATAAATAAAATTATAATATAATTTTATGTTAAATTATAAAGTTTAATAGTTTATTTCGCCTTAAATTGACATTTTACTTGTACGTTTTTATACTTTTATAATTTGACTAGAATTGGCTTTTCCTAAGACTATCAAAAATATTTTAAAGTATTTCTTACAAAACAATTAGAGCAAGCATATTTGTAAAATTAATCTTTATTTTTTTTAATTTACTTTAAAAACTATATAAGTTAAAATGAGAGATTTAAATAAAATTAAAGTTAAATTGTTGAGTTAATTGATTGTTAACTAAAATTAGTAATATGCTTAAAATATGAATTTGATTTGAATATAATAAATTATATATTAGTCTCAAATACAAAATGAATTTTAAATACAAATGTAATTAGAATTTGTTTCTCCATATTTTTCGCTGTAATAGAAAATAATAAAGCATATTTTAAATAAATTCAAATTAAATTTAATTAATTTTTCTAATTAAAATCTGTTCCTTAATAGGTTCATCCAAATATCTGCAAAGTCATGTATGAAGATTTGTTCCCCACTGAATAAGGACTTCAATATATTATTTATTGGAGGATACAACTGATTTTTGAGAACATATAATTAATAGGTATTGGCTTTAAATGAGGTTTTAATAAGAAATTAAACTTTTGCCTGATTATAAGGAAAGGCGTGTAATATGAAACGACAATTTATATAACATAAAATAATTTATTTTATAAGAAATTAAAAAGAGAGAAAATCAAAACTCTTCTTTTATGGGGTTGACTATAAATAACCATTTTCCTTATAAATTTTAACCTGACCAATTTTGAATAATCAGTTTAACGCTCTGTTTTATTGAATTAATGTGAGATTTTACATAAAAAACTGTTTAAGCTATAACTTTAAGTAAAATTTATAAGCAATTCAAAGGCAATCTTGCAATAATAATTTTATTTACTTGCTTTAGAGTAAGAATTGTTCATTAAAATAAGTTTTAGAATTCCGAAAGGAGGATTTCTGAAGCAAGAGATATAGTTTAGAAAAACAATTAATTAAACATTCAGTGAGCAAGAAGCAGCTAAAATTGTAAATCAAATTCTGTACACTTTATATTTCCTGCATAAAAAGAAGAATTTGGTTCATGGCTTCATTAATCCTGCCTCAATTGCCTTCAAGAAATTTCACAATACCAGCTAAATTATCTTAAATCAGTTTATTTATATACATAATAGCATAGATTAAAAGAATATATTTTATTTAATTAAGAATCTTAGTAATTAACTTGTTAAATACGTTAATTATATGTAGTTTCACTTCTCTTGCACCTAAAAAATGACAGAGTCAGATGACAATCATCTCCAAGAAATGTGTTTTTTTTAATTAATTATAGAATTAAATTGATGAGAAGGACAGGGATTACGTTTCCTAGCAGCGGTGGGACTGGCAATTGTTTTTTCCACTCCCTGTCATCCTAGTGGATTTCTAGAGCTCTGTTCTTCAGATTATGCTGGCAAAATCTTGATTAAGGATGAGACTAGGTGATTGCGGAAGTGGTTTTTTGGAGTTTTCTACTTTAGGACTCCCACGTCAAGGAATTGCACGATAACTCACTCAGATACGTCTACGTCACGACTAAGATTGATGGTTTGATTTTAGTATTAACTAGTGAATGATAGATTTATTTGATTCATAAATCAAAATTTAATAATTGATGAGAAAGCTAAATATGGTTTGACCAAAGGACTTAAATCACTTGATAAATTCTATGTCCCACCTGAAGCCAGAAAAAGATAAATGGTTGGCTATAAATCAGATATTTGGAATGTGGGCTTGCTTTTGTGTTTTATGCTAGGTGGATCTATACCCTTTGACACTATCGAAGATTTAGACAACAATTATTATGAAGACTAATTTGATTGTAATCCATTAATTTATTCATTTAGTTTTAGAGCCAAATTGGAAAGACATATCAGTAGAGGCCAAAGATTTCATTGATCATTTATTAGAAGCAGACCCTCTAATTAGGTTTACAGCTTTGCAAGCTTTAAACCATCCCTGGATTGTTTATAATTCTCCACCTCCTGATATCAACATGAATCAGGACGAAGATGATGAGTTGCAGCAAGAAATTGAATTTCAAGATAGGCTGAGATAAGCCATGAACAAAAAGAGATAAGAGTCCTCTAGAAATACTTTTTCATTGAAGGAAGATCTCCCTTAAAATAGCAATTTTCATGTGGAACTTATCAAAATGCCATAATCCACTTAGCCTTAAAATGACTATAGTGTTGTTAACAACTCAAACTAATCTCCTCCTTAAAATATCACTAATTCAAACAGATAAACACTTGGCGCTACTTAATAAAGTTATAAATAAAAAAATTTTCATATATGTATTTTGATAAAGTATGTTTGGATTTGATAAGAAATTAAACCTTGCAAAGAAAAAGGTTTCTGCTTTAAGTGTTCTCTCAGATATGTCTAAACTTAGGGTGGACTAATATTTTCCCTTTTATAATAAGATATTTATTATATTTTATTTCCTTAATTTTTACTAAAACAATATCGATTAATGCTTTAAAATAATTGAAAGAGTTCTTTTATGTTTCTGTTAAGTATTATTGTAAAATAAAAGCATAATAATTATTTTGCTTCCAAGTAATTGGTAAATTAGTGCTTTTATATTTAATTAAATTCTAAAAATCAATCTATCCTTCATTAGTGTATATATGATTATAAATTTTAATTTCAGCAAATACGAAATATTTTATTTTTAAATTGCCTATTAAATAATATTTATTTTTAAATTTGCTGTCAAATAATTAATGTTTTTTCAGCTCATTAATTGATTATAAAAATATGATAAATATTTTTAAGATAAAAATTTTATATAAAAAATTATTTAACTTTAGAGTATTTGAATTGTGTGAAAATAATTATGGCCCTTAAAAACTAAGAACAAAGATCTTAACATTGCATAAAAAATCATCTCAAATTTATATGAAGAGTCTGTTCTAGGAACTTGATGATGACGAGGATATGCTAATCAGCAAGCAAGACATATGCAAATACCTTAAAATATAGTGTCACAAGGCAGAAGAAATGTTTTCATTTGGAGACTGTAATCAAAATGGGCAACTATAATCTATAATAAATACATTAGATATTTATTTCATTATAGGGTTTATTAACTTCATTAAGGCAATCAGAAGTTAACTTGAAAACGATTTAGTTGAATGGTTTAAAATAGCAATTGGAGATGAGGCATTACCATTGTAATTAGAAGATTTTAAGATAGTTTTATCAGAGTCTAAGTATTTCCCAATTTCTGAAGATCTTGAAGAGATATTTAAAGAGTTAGAGATTTACATGAAATCTCTCTTTGTAATAAGTGAAGAGCAAAGTCTCAAGGAAACCATTCCAAAATAGAAGCCATCTAAATTCAGAAATAAACAAATATCAATTAATGAATCATTTGATAGAGATGATGTTGAGGAAAATCAAAATCAATTTATCAAGGATTAGCAAACATTCTTCTCAAGAACAATTACTAAGAAAAATATATCACAACGATCAGCTATGGACTCATCTAATTATAAAATTTGCTAGATTTCATTTTTAAGCAAACAGTTATATAAATATATTTTCCCTATTTTAAATTTAGTCTATATTTTATTATTTCTTTTACTCATCGATAATTGAACAATCAAGAGCTTATGTCTATGATGAATTTCTTGGGCATTTATTCAAAATGAGTAAACAAGGCATTAAATTGTTACAATGATTTCTTTTATTTCTAATAAACTTTAATCTTAGATTAACATGACATGACTGAAACATTTGATTAGAATGAATTCGGTTAAGTTAAAATATAGTAACACGTATGCATTAATGATGTGATAAGATTCATTGATTTTTCTTTAGTTTCTTAACTTCCTCTAATTTGTCTTTAATTCCAGCATATTCTTTATATCTTCTAGCTACCAAGAATATCTGAATAAACTACTACAATTCATAATATGACTGAATAAAAACAATTATTAAATTGAATGATGAGCACTCCTGAAGTGGCATTAACTAAGAAATTCCTGTAAGTTCTGTATAGTTTCTCATAGTATTAAGTTTTAGCAGTGATCTCTACTGGTTCATGCATGTCTGCTAATTCAATGTACAAAATAGCAATCCATATCAAGTTTATGACTCCAATTAGAGGGAAGAAGTATATTGTTTTTCCATTTACTGTGAAATTGAATTTGAGTAGGAGCGTAACTACATAGTGAATTTGTCTGCGCATAATTCCAGTTGCCAGGAGGATCAGTAAGATCATTAGGAATGGCACGACTCCAAAACCTAGAAACTTCTCGTAATAACCCATATTCTGACGATGATATATTTTACAATTTAATTACAATAACCTGAGCTATATCTAAATATAACCTTTTGATCTATGAGTGATGTAAGCTTACAAATTTAAATATCAGAAATTAATTTTATTCACTATAAGCTTCTTAGTAGAAGGATCTTCGAATAAAACCCTAATATCTTAATTCCTATCAATTTGTATGAGTCCATTACTGCATTGGAGATCTTTCAAGTTTGTCTGCTCTAATGAAAACTCAAATTAATATATAATAATGAATTAATTTCTATTTCTTAGGGTTGAATAGTCTATTGAGCTACAGCTTCATGACTTGACCATCAATTATAGCAATTTACTTATCTTCTGTAATTTGTTTTATTGTGACACATTCTAAATTTCCCTGAACTTAGAGCTTTTGAGTTATCAATTGCTCAATTACTACAGAAGGTTTATAACTGGAATTAATTGTTAAGAATATCTAGAAAATATAGCAGTAACCTTAGTCTGTCATTATTGTAAGTCTTAATATAATATAAATAGTGAAATACCAAATATAATTAAGATTATTTATATGTTTTGATTCTATGTGAGATGTACTTTACATATTTTCTCCTCTTTAAACGCATCGAATTTGCTAAGTATTTCAATATCTTCTTTTGCAATTTTATTATTCTTATCTCTTAAGAGCTCTTGGTATTCTGAGTGCTCAAGTTCAATTATGTCAGATTAAAATTCTTCAGAAGCCTATATATTTGAAATTTATAGCTTTGACTTAAATTTAATCTTATTAGCATTTGAATCGTTTTCATCTATGAAGAATAGCTCAAACTAATTATGTCCAAAAAGTATTAAAAGCTTCATATCTCTGATATACTTAAATTTTTTAAGATCAAGCATAGTAGTGGTGAGCTTAATTTTCTTCATTTAATCTATTTAATGAGTGTCACTTATTATTAAGTAAACATCATTAAGCTGTTTACTGAAGATGTCTGGAAACTCCTGAGTTATGTCTTGAAAACCCTAGCATTACACAAGCATTATAATATCTTCTTAATCGCATGTAAATGAAATGATTTTAAAATAGTTTGGAGATTTTATAGTACTAGTAATACAGTTACTAAGATTGTCATAAACAATAACTTGGCTCCGTGTTTAAATTGCTATTTAATTTTCATTTAAAACTTTAAACTTCTTGACATCCTCATCGAATTCTATTAGCTACTTCTAATTTATTCTTATAAAACTTAGAAGTCTTTAATTGTCTTTAAACAACTGCAAAGTGTTTTAATCATTAAGTTTCTTGATCTTGCAACACTCCATCTATGATTCAGGGATATTAAGAATGGCTTTTATCTTTCCTTTTTGTAGATCTATTAATTAAATTGCTTCTTGCATATCCTAAAGGATTATCATATTTTAGCATGTGCCTAATATAATTCCATAGCTAATATTGGTATCGATCACTAAATAAAATAATAACAAACTTTTGATTGCTTGAAATTCTTATCTAGCATTATTATCTGACTCTGTGAATTTTCCGAAAGTATAATTAATGAGCCATCTTCTAATTAAGCTATATCAGTAAATCTCTATTGTTCCTTAGCTTAATAAACAATTTAGGAACCAATTTAAATAGTCTCTGGACTTAAAATGCATACTTTAAAATCTTATAACGTTAAAACCTTACTACATTCTTAAATTTGACTGAACTATTAATCTTATGAGGGAATTATTGATAACGTTTGTTTGCATAATTAAACGACAAAAGCAGATTTTATGTTTTGATCATCTTTAATTTGCATTAAAAACATGTCTGTGTTTTTTATAGAGTTCAATTCAGTTATTATAGTTTAAGGGAAGGAATAAAATGGAAACTGCATTGAAATGTTAAATACATAAATTTATTGATGAAGCATTTTAGTGTCTAAGTTCATTACTAATACTTGAATATTGTACTTATCAACTATTAATGTGTTCAAATATTTACTATTTTCAACATAACATGTCTAGTATTGGAAGTCGTTATCGATCTTTAGAGGTTTAGATTTCGATATTTCTTAGAATTCTAGCTTTTAAGTGTTTTTATCAATAACCTTAAATTGAATTATACACAGTTCATTTGTCTATGTTACGATTGAGATTAGATTGTTTGTATTGCTAAAAGATATTGATTTATACTCTTCTTCAAACTCAATTGAACTATAATTATTATGGAGGACGTTGTTTTAGTTTGCACAAACTATTGAGATAAACTATATTTACTTCTTATCTTTGTAAGTAACTATGAAGTTATCTATAAAAAAGGTTTTCTAAGATAGTTTCATTTTTAATTAATTTCAAATTTCATAATCTCAATTTATATATTCATTCTTTATAAATTACAAGCAAATAAGATTTGTAAATTAATTTAAAATTTGAATTTGATAATTATGAGCGCAATAACTCATCTCACTGCAAATGGTATCAAGACTATTGCTGAATGCCAAAACCATCAGCAACAACTAAGAGACTAGCTTTTTGTTGTCCAGATCATTGATGTAAAGATTATGTCACAGGAAGAAAACAAAAAGAACGTCAAAGCAAGGTAAGATTAAAAAAAAATCTAATCATTTTTATAGAATCACACTCTCTGATGGAGTCTCATCAATTGTTTCAATGTTCACTGATAAAATTTACAAACTCCTTGTAAGATATATCACTCTCTCAAATATTTATAGAATGGAAGAGAACTTGAGAAGTACTCAATCATTAGAATTAACGGAGGATTAGTGTAAATTAATCCAGTGTAGAACAGATTGTAAGTATTTCAATTATTTCAAATAATCTTATCAGAATTTTGGTATTTAAAAATGCACCAGAGATCATATACACCGGCTTAAAGAGAAACATCGGGTCTCCAGCTGATTATACTGTAAACTAGCAGAAAGCCAACTTTTCTACTGCATCAGTAGACTTGAAAATCCCTTTGAATGAGACTGATTAAAAGGTTGCATTTAGAGATGAACAGGAAAGTCTCGATGACGATGTTCTTGATAACATTGCCAACTAGATACAGTAGCAGCAGCAAAACAGAAATCCATCTGGCTAACTGAGTAACAACTTTGAAAGAATGGGCATTAGATCACCTATCAATCAAAATAATAATGATCCATAGAATGATTATAATGCCAGACAGAGTGGTGTTAACAACAATCAAGGTAGAATGATGCCTAGTTCTATGATCAACAACTAGAACAGACAATCTGACTATGATGGCAATAGAAGCAAGAGAATGAGTTCTATTCAAGAGATGTATACACCTATCAGAATGCTAAATAATTTCACCAAGGATTGGAAGATCAAAGCAAGAGTTATCTAGAAAGGTCAAAAGAAAGAATGGAGAAATGCTATATCATTATAAATAAATTATTTTATTTGCAAAAGGTGAAGGAGTTCTACTCAATGCTGATCTTATTGATCACGAGGGAACTCAAATTCAAGCAACTTTCTTTGGAGAGGCAGCACACAAATATGATCAGATGCTTCATGAAAATCATGTGTATTTGTTCTCAAATGGCTAGGTAAAGATAGCCAACAAGAAATTTACATCAATCAAGAATGATCACTGCTTAACTTTTGATCAAAATGCAGAGATTTCTGAAGTTCAGGATGACAACTAAATCAAGAGTTAAGGTTTCTCTTTTGTAACTCTGAGAAATATTGAGAAGGTAATGGCTGGCCAAGCAATCGATGTGATCGGAGTTATTACTGAGATTAGCAACACCTCATCTATTATAATTTATGATAATTAAAGGTGTGTTTGTTTTAATATTCCTTTGAAAAGCGGCTAAAACAAAGATAGAAGAAACATTACTATCGCAGATGAAAGTGAAGCTAAGATTTCGCTTAGTCTTTGGGGTAACTTGTGCACTCAGTATAGCTATGAGGAAGGTTAAGTTATGGCAGTTAAGAATGTAAGAGTTTCTGACTATGGTGGAAAATCTTTGAATTGCGGTGATGATCACTCTCTTATTTATCTAAATCCAGCTGATAAGAGAACTGACTAGTTAATTATAAAGTTTAATAAGTTCAATAATTTTTGCATTTTCAAAATCTCAATTTCTAATTTAAAAGTTAATAGATTTTTTTCATTCTTGAAAAAGTATTCCGTAATAGACCACAAAATTATAATTATCAAATAACCTTTAAAAATAATTGTCTTATTTAATTCAAAATAGATAACTTTAATTTTCGTTTAAACAAATCTAATTAATTTTTTACGATTTATAGGTGTTCTTAAATAATTCTATTTTTGAAATAATTACAAACATAAAACAATTGGCAAAAACTTGAAATAATCTTCATAAAAATTTAAATGAAATTAAAGATAGATGATTATGAAACCATGATTTTGAAAATAATTTATTTTATCAAAGAAATTTTGAAAAGGCTTAAATTAAAATTTGATGCTTAAATTTTAATTTTTAATCAGAATAGTTACTTAAATCTTCCATAAACTCGTTATAAGTGTGAGTATTTATTGATATTTTCTTAATACTTTTATTTTTTATCAAAAATTATTAAAAAAATATGAAACTAAAAATTTTGTTGAATCTTTTTGATTATTATGAATGTAATGGAGTTAGACAGGTGGAGCTAAAAAGAATCTTCAAAACCTATCAGGAGGAGTAGGAGGAGGAGATTCAGGCTCAAGAGACAACTATAGACTAGTGAGAGAGATGTCAGACACTTTATTACATGAAAACTCTGATAGAAATGACAAAACTGCTCCTCAATATTTCAAACTTAGTGGTTACATAAGCAAGATTCTTTATGATGAAAACAGGATGATGTATTTCCCAGGATGCCCTGAATGCAAAAAGAAATGTTCTCCATAGGGAGATCAGTACTGGTGCGAAAAATGTAACAAAGCATTGAATCACAACTAAGTCAGGATGACTTATACTGTTACAGCCAAGTTTGATGATCTCTCAGATGGAATTTTCATAAGTTTCATGAGTGAGAGTGCAGAACCTATTATGGGTATGCCTGCTTCAGACTTCTCAAGAATTCGTGAGGACTAGTCAAACTCTTTGGAATTCATTAGAGATTTGTTGAATGAGAAAAGCTTTAACTACTATACTTTTGTAGTTAAGGCTGCATTAGACGACTATAACATAAATGAGGCCAGATTCAAGTATTAAGCTGTCAGAAGTCAACCACTAGATATGAATGAAGAGAATCAGATGTTACTCAGAAGATTGAACTTATACAAGAAAAAGCAGTGATTATAAATTATTTAGCGTTTTTTATTATTATATTTTGAGTTTGAAATGCTGATTAAGGATATGTCATACATATCATTGATAAATTACATTAAGTTTTTACATAATAGACTAAAAATAAAAGCTTACAGGTATAGATTGAATGGAATTTGAAGACAATGAATATACATTTAAATCAATAAATAATCATGATGATATAGCTTTTCTTATCTGCTCAGTTGCCCAGCCAGCAAGTTCCTTAGCATCAGGTTGATTACTGTTTTAAGCAGCAATATAAAAAATATTTATAAGTTTATATTTCTAATAATTTAAATAAATAAAATACTTTATTATAAATAAGTTATAACTAGTTGCTCTAAGAATTGATGATTCAAAGATTGCTTTATTGCTGATCCAAAGGCAGCAGCCAAGTCTCCAATTAGCCCAAGTACAGCTTTTTATAATTCCTATAAGAGAAAAAAGATAAAAATGAATGAATAACTTACAAATGATGGATTATAAACCTTTGATGATAGCTAATTTACTTCTATGAATAATGAATTTCGTGTTTTATTCTTGAGAACTTATTATTAAGAATGGTTATTTGCATATTTGACAATATTTATTAAATAATCATTATCAATTTAATACAACATGGAATTCTACACTGACCTTAAGACTTATTTGGCCGACACACTCAGCATAAGTAAGTAAATCAAGTTTTATTTGACTGTTTTTTTAAATGATTTCCCTTTCAAACTGACAATCCTTGCTTTAGAATAAGATGAAAGAAAGACTGCTGAAGCATAAATCAGAATATACAGAGATTAAGACCCTGTAAGTTAAAATTTACAGATCGATTCCTTCCCACATTTCTAGCATATTCTCACTTTATTTTATAGAGAAAATTCCTGGCTTCCCTTACTAAAGAACTTGCTGATGAGACCAACAATGAGAGTGCCAGGATGACAGCTGCTATCTTAACAAAGAACTTTATTGCAAATAGAGGAGGCGTAAGTGACTTAGATTAGTATTAATCAATATTTTTAGGATTAAAGGTATGAGGATTACTGGGTGAACCTCGATCAAGAATTCAAGGAATAATTGAAAGTTGCATTTCTCGCTTGCTTAGCTACAAATTCACTTATAGTTAGGAAATAAGTATCTGGTGTTGTGGCAATTATTGCAAGCATTGAAATTCCAAGAAAGGAATGGCTAGATTTGATCCCTAACCTATCAGCAAACTCTGAGCACGAGTCTTATGACATCAGATATGCTTCACTTGAGACTCTTGGTTTCATTTGTGAAGAGCTTTCTCCTTCAGACTTGACTCAAGAATTAAAAAATCGTATTGTTTCAGCACTTGTAAGCAACATCCAGACTGATCAACAGTATACTAAGACCACTAATCTTGCTGTGAAAGCCCTCTTAAATGCTTTACCCTACGCAACTCACAATTTTTCTATTGAATCAGATAGAAACTTCATCATGCAAAAGATTTTCTAAGCAATAAAGAGTCAAGATGAAGATATTCGTTTCGTATCTATGCAAATACTTTGTGAGTTTGGAAGATAAGAATACGAGATGGTTCAATATCACTTCAAAGAGATATGTGATGCAACTGCTTTATCAGCTAGAAGCGACATTGAGAAGGTTGGTGCACTAGGAATTGAATTTTGGACATCCTTGGCAGAAGAAGAATAAGCCAGGATTTAAAAGAACGCTTTTGTAAAAAATTATATTAGCCAGTGCTATTAAGATTTAGTTGCTCTTCTAGTTGAATGCATCCAAAGAGTGAATATATAAGACGAGGAAGATGAAGATGATGAGTTTGGAGTAGCTCTGTCATCTGGATGCTGTTTAGGTGCTATTTCAATACTAGTTGGAAATGAAATAATGGAGCCAATCTTGGCTTTTGTAAGTCAAAATATATAAAACCCCGACTGGAAGAAAAGATATTCCGCCCTTCTTGCTCTTGGAGCAATCACAGAAGGTCCTGATAGGTTGAGATTTATGAATGTTATTATTCCAGGTCTTCAAAATCTTATTGTTATGTTCCATGATTAAAGCGGGAAAGTTAGAGAAGCAATTGCATGGGTAATGTCAAAAATTTGTGAGAATCATTCAGATGTCATTACTAACTAGCAAGTTTTACCTGGTATTATTCCAATTCTTTTGTAAAGCCTGAAAGATAAACCTAGAATTTCATTGTAAGTTTGCAGAGCCATTGAGAATTTGGCAATTTCAACAACCTGCCAAGAGAATCCTGCAGAAAACTTATTGACACCATATTTTAAGATTATAGTAGACGAACTACTCACAAACTCATAAAGAACTGATCATGATTAAAATCAAACAAACCTCTCAGGAGCTAGTTTTTCAGCTTTACATGCTATTTGTGAGAACGCAGGGACTAACTCAAATAATGAACTGTATCAACTTTTGATGCCCACCCTTTAGATGATCGAATAAACTTTGAACCCAGGAACATTCGGAGAACAAAGAAGTAAAGATTTTCAGGATTATTTATCGGGACTCCTTTAAATCATTTTGGTTAGAGTTGGATCAAAAGTTGATACCGACACTGCAGCAAATATCGTTAAGCTGTAAAATTGGATAATTCAGTTTAAATTAATGATAAAATAACTGTTTTATTAAATAAAGCTCTTGGTAATGATCTTTAATAATTAAAAGAAAGTTACTGAGAACGGATTGATTGCATTGAGTGGTCTCATAAATGGAGTAGGTAACAGGCTTGACATAAATGAATTTGGAAAGTATGTCGTATTTGCACTTAAAGGTAATGATGAAGAGTGTTTGAGACTAGGGTGCGGAATTCATTAATTTCATGAAACTATTATATAAAACATAAATATTGAATATAAGATTGTTTCAGATCTAGCAAACGCATTCAGAGAGCAGATCGGTTCATATCTATAAGACTTTATCTAGCCTTTAGCAGCTGCTCTATCAAGCGCAGATTCCTCAAGATAAACTAAACTACAAGCATTGTATGCAATTGGTGACTTGGCTATGCACTCTGGAGAAGCTTTCAGCCAACAATATTTATCAGATACACTAATGATATTGAGCAGTGCAAGCAAATAAAGTTTAGTAAATGTATCAGAGAGTTAAGATCCTGATCTTGCATCCTACTTGTAAAGTCTTAGACTTGCAATTGTCGAAACCTACACTACATTATTGCAAGGGATCGAAGATTAAACTTCATCCTAATAAAACACATAAGTCATTTTAGGTAAATTAAAGTACAATACAACACAAATAAATATATTAATAAAATTCAAATTATTAAGTTGATACTGCATATGTTAGTAAAATTGTATATTATTGGTAAAAATAATTAAATGATTGGTACCGTAATTTATTTGTTAGATTATTACTCATATTTAATTTTTGAATAAACTGTCTTTATATGATTTAATTCACACCTAGCCTCATGGAGTATCTCTAATAGCTATCATCGAATACATTTTAAAAATTATCATCATTCTCTCAATTTTAATAGTAATAGTTTATATAATTAAAATAAATAATTCGTTAAGATGAAGAAAGTAAAGAGTAGAAGGTAGAATGCTAAATGATAGAAATACTTTCAAACTATGTACGAAGTGTACTGTTTCTTATCATAGCTCTCTCCACCTATTCTTTCTTTCATAGTTGAATGACAATCTCTCAAGTACTCAGTAAAGTTGCAGCTGTGGTTAGAATCTGTGAGTCTGATGGTGTTGAGGGTTCCACTGATTCCTAACTCCTTCAAACTTCATGAATTGTGGTTGGCTTTCTCTGTCTAAAATATTAATTATAAAGTATATTGCTTACGATCAGTTCTGATTGAGTGTGGAGCAAACTAAGGTTTTGGTCTCCCATTGAGTTGATCTCTCATGTCTCTTTCCCTGGGAATCCCTGAATTCATCGGGGGTTGGTGATCTCTGTCATGTTGATTGTGAACTGCATCGAAAAACTCAGGTCTTCTGTTGTTTTGAACAAAGACAGACTATTTAACTTGCCTTGAATCTTTGTTCATAAACTCTCTCTTTTCTCCGGTTCTCTTGAAGTTCTCATCAAACTAGCTAGGTTTCCCATAGGTAGAATTACTGTTTAGTGGGATTTATTGTCGTAATAGAAAAAATTTGAAGAAAAGAAATAATCAATAAGTTAAATTAAAATAAGGCAAGTGTCAAAAATAATTATGAGAGAAGATATGAATCAAATATATTCCTCAATTTATTGAACTATAATTTTAAATTTATCTTTTTAATAAAATTTTTAAAAATATAAAATATTAATAGTTTTGATAACTATTATAAAATTGAAGAATTTGTTATATACTACTATATTGCCAAGAATTACTTTTCAAATCAATAATAAGAATATTATTATTCAATAATATATTTTTAAATACTTAAAATATTAAATATGTGAAAGTGGTTCCTGAAATCTTGGGAAATTTTCTAGGTTAGCAGGTCTCTGGTCTAGCTGTTGTCTATCTCTGAAATGCATGGTGGATTTGTTTAGATACCTTGAGTGGTCTTCAAATCCAAGATATTATAAATATATGAAGTTCTCTGAGAGTAGGTTCAGCAGGCTGTGGTTTCTGGTAGCCAGGAGCTTTTGAGTTGAGTGGATTTCTTGACAACTTGATACTCAAGCCAGTAAGTGGTACCCTGAGATGTCTATGCTCTCTCAAAGATCTAGAGTCAAAGATCAATGAGTTCACCTGGTGAAGCATTCCGATCCTTGCCTTGATGATGTCTGCCATCACTGCTGCTCTCATTTAATACTCAATACAATTAATTTAAAACAATTTAACCTATTTTGATAACATTTTTAAATTGACTCTTCCCCCATTCCGATGATTTCAATAGTCTTTCTCTTTCTAAGAGTCGCAATAGCAATCTAGATATGTCTTCTGAAACCTTCTCCTTCATCTAGCCTGAAAATACTGTGAATTGGCATATAAATAATTTCAAGTTGAAATATACTGATTGATATAAAGTAAATTGACTCCAATTAAATTAAGTAAATAAATAACTACACTTAATTGTGAACATTCTCTGGTTGAGGTTGATTGTAGTTGTCACTAGCATTTTGCTTGGCTTGAGTTTGGATGATCTTTTGGCTGGTCACTTGCTTCTCTCTTCTTGGACTGGTGCTTGAGCTTGATGAAAATGAGTGAGAAAGTGAAGGGGTGGGCTTCTGGTACTGACCATGTTCAACTGCTGATTTGGTAGCTGCATCAGATTTGTTGTTCTTGTTACTGTCAAAAAGCACTTGATCTTCTGCATCTTCAGAGTCATCTTGTAGGTGAAAGAAGTTGCTTGGAACTAGGAGTTGTGGAGCTTAGCTTGGTTGTTGCTTTGTTTCCATTTAGTCATTCATGATCAGAGTTTGTGTGTGTAGTTGGTCTGCTTGGTGTTCTGTCTCTTGGTCTTACATAGTGAAAGTTGGTGTCAGTGATGTTTGGTTTGTTGAGTTATTAAATTCAATTATAATATATCTTTACTCATTAAATTTAAATCCTATCTACCCAATTAGCAATTCCAAGCAGATATTGATAATTAATATTCATGAAATTATGAACTATATAGATTTTAATGATTCAAAGCTATTGTTTATTTTTGTGATATTTCTACTTAATTCTTTGTAACTCTGATTCAAAATTTTATTTCTATTTTATTTCACGTTCTTTTTGTATTTTATCAAGCATTTTAACTCTTTGCTGCTATTTGTAAATATCTATCATGTGGTTATTTTGTGTTTTTATTTCTTCTAATGTTGAATACAAATTAGCTTTCTAGTTATTAGTAAATTATAAATATTACTATTTTTTATGAAGAAAAGTTGTAATTAAATTTTTCCCTAATAAATAGTAAACTAATGGTTTCTACCCCTTATTCTAACATTAAGTAAATTCTCATTAATGTCATCCTCTATTATGTCTAGAGCATCTGATTCAGTCAACAAATGATTCTATCTCAAGTTAAGTTAATTATTCTTGTACCTCTAATTTTATATGTTTGAAGTATTACTGTTATATCTTTAAGTTATTGTCTGACCAAAATCTTATCCTATATCTTTACCTTTCATTTTGCTATATTTGCTACTTGATGTGTTAATCTCTGGCAATTAAGTATCAAGTTAAAATATTGATGGCTTTACAATTGACGAATGTTTTTAAGTAAAATTTTGAGATTTTAACTGTGTATAGTTACTTTCTCTAGGACTAAAGAGTGATAGCTTTGTTTTATCTTTTTCTCTACCAAGTGGAGACTGTCTCTACTATACAGCTGTAAGCAAAGGCAAACTTATAAATTAAAATAGATAAAAACAACTTTGAGTGTTATTTGTTTTTAAATGAGATAAATCAGGGCTTGCACCTATTGATTTTTAATACTCCTATTCCTAATCTTCATTTTCCTCAAATATTCCTTGTCGATTAATTTCTGCAATATCTTTATAGTGATTACAAGGAGGCATGAGAGTGCATATTGGACATCTACCATTTTCTTTGAGGCTTCCTTAAAATGCTTTAACTTTTTACCTTTTTTAATTCTAAACAATCATAAGAGCACTATTATCATAACTTCTTTAGTCATTTACTGATGGCTCAGTGTCATGAAAGTCCATAAATGATTCTATCTTGTTTGAATTTTAACTTCTTCTTATCATTTTACTTGAAGATGAGAAAGTGTCAACTAAAGACATATCAGTAGAACGTAAAGTATCCCCAAAATTACTTCCATCTCTCAATCTTTAAATTTCTAATCTCATAAGCTTGTTCTCTACTTTTAATTTCTCAACCATATCAACATTCTCAGCTATTTCTTTCAATTTAATATTTTCTTGCTTTAAATGAATTAATTAATTTTAAACATCATCATTCTGTCCTCTCTTTCTTAAAGTTAAGACTTCTCTGAGTGATTGTAATTCCTTTTGCAATTTTTGAACTAGCGCATCATCATGAGCATTTATTTCATTTATTCGAGCATTTGTCATTACTTATTTTGCTCGATCAGCAAACTTCAAAGTACTTATAGTTTCCTCAACATTATCACTTACTGGAGACACTGTTGCAATTAAAACTGTCCGAGTATTACCGCCTAGAGAATCTTGAAGCATTCTAGTTAGCTAGGAATCTCTATATGGTACATGAACTTTCGATTTGAAGTAGTCTTGTTTTGTAACTCCTAAAGGTGCATTCATTTTTTCATGCTTTTTATTATTTCTACCTTCTTTACTTAGAGCAGATATAACTTTTCCCAAAGTTGTTAAAGAAAGATTAATTGTTTTAAGCTCCGATAAATGAGCATCTGAATCTTGGGAATGTTCAAGCAAACCAATTATTTTTTCTGAACCTGCTAAATCACATAAATTTAACTTCGCTCGATTAAAGCTTAATGAAAATGATGTTTATTTAATTTATAGTTATAATGAAACCTCGAGCATCAGCCTTATCACTTTCAATCATCAATTAGAAGATTGAATGACTCCTAGAGGATACCATATTCTTCTTGGTGCTTCGAGTTATACGATTTATTTCTCCCCTTCTCAATAAGCCAAAACAATCTTTTTCGGTTTATACTACATATTCAGAAAGTCCTTCAACATATATCTGATTTTTCTCTTCTTCCCTAATTTTTAATGGATTTTTAGCATCTGCATCCTGCAGTAAGTCAAATATCTTTTCATTATAGATTTGAATAAAAGAGCAGTATACTCAAAACCCCTTAATGAGGTTTATAAGTGCTTTGATTTGTAGGGAATTTGTTAGGGGTTGGAGTTATTAATTAAATGCGAGACTAAAATTACAAGCTTTTGGGGTCTATTTATGATGAATAGTATATAGATTTAGTGTTTAAACTGTGTTATAAATGTGATATGTATAGGGAATAAATCAAACCAGTACTAAACTATAAGTCTATTGCACTGCTCTTAAAGTGTAGTCCATCAACTGTTCGCTCTCACTGCTTGAAAGCTGTGTAATTAAAGCAATAATAGCTGAATTCTTAGTCTAAGAGGAAGTCAAAGTTTCTATAGAAGCATATTTACTATCTTATTAATGAAAAAATTTGAAGTATTTGGCTCACTTCTCTCTCGATTAACGAGCTATTATGTTTCAACGCCAGTTATCTGTGTTGAAGATCTCTGCATAGTCTGTTGCAAACATTAATAAATGAAACGGTATCACTTACAAAGGTGTAAATCGTATCAAGAGAATAATTGATTTCACTCTGCCATTTTACAACAGCAACTTAAATTATATTTATAGTTAAATGCAGAGAGCCTAATAGAATAATATTAAGTTTATTCATACTGGCGAGGCTGTGCTTACCGTCAACACTTTCATCTAGATATCTTGGTATAAGAGGCATAGTAATATAGAAGTATATGACTAGAAAGTAAAGGTATAAACAATTGCAATTCTTGGAGGAATTAGCGAGGATGCTGGTTTAGAAATTTATGTTATTCATCCTCGCTCTATTAAGACAGAGCAGTATATCAAGTTCTTAGAACAGCTGAGAGAGAAGTACCCTGAATAAGAGATTATACTGTTTGTTGATAATCTTTCTGTTCATAAGACTAAAGATACAAGGAAGAGTTATGAACAACTTAGAATAACGCCAGTGTTCAACGTACCTTACAGTCCATAGTTTAATTGAATTGAGTTCTACTGGGGTATATTAAAAGGTCATTACAAGAAACTGCTGCTATACCACTTGATACATGATCTACCTATCGATACAGTAGACTTTATTAAAAAATCAGCGAAGAGTGTAGATAATTAATTAGCTAAAAAGTGTGCGAAAGAAGGGAGATTGAATGCATATAAATAAGTTTTGTAGTTAAGTTAATGAATATAAAAGTCACATTTAAAATATTTTTGAGGGAGCTGGCTTCTCTTTCTTTTCTTCCTCTTAAGGCTTGCTTGGACCTAGGATTCTTCTCTTGCTGCCAGCTCCAGCATCTATGTTCATTGACTCTGGAGGCTAAATATTTGAATAAAGTCTCTTGCCAACTTCATACTTTTTCTGCGACTCTCGCTCTCTGTGAAGCTTGCTCTATTCCTTAATAAAAAAGATGCCAATACCAGATTTTTCTAAAGAGTTAAGCTAAAAATCTTACTTAAAATATAGAGGTGCTTCTGCAGCTCTGATAGCCAGCTCTCACTTATCTTTATCCCTTGTTTTTCTTTATCTTCTGAAGAGATGCTGTACCTTTTCTTATGAGATTTTTGAATAATTTCTTTCGAGTAATCACCTTTTATTGTTGCAAGTATGCCAAAGAAATAATTTCTTTCAGGTAGTTTATTTGACAAATGCTTCTTAGTAGGCAGGTACAGCGAAACCTCTGGGTCATTCATAGCATCATCGTATAAGTTAGTCACTGAGATTTCTGGATAGTTTGGAATCTCTGCAAACTTTACATCTTAAGTTTTCAATGCTTTCTTCTCTTCGCAGAGTATGGCTCTTAGAAATGAAATTTTAGTACCTTCCATCGTTGGCAGGAACAAACCAACTACATAATCAAGATTAGCTACTATGAGTTCATTACCTTGCTGCACCAGGTAGCGATGCAAATCCTCCTTGCTTCTAAATCTTTGAATCAATTCTTGTGCTTGCACTCTTTTCATTGCATCATTCATTGACTCCATCTTGTTTACAGATCTAAGAAATGATATTCAAATTTAAGTTTATTGATTTCAATTATTTACCTCTGTAAAACTTACTATTAAATATGGGCATCCTATAGGAGGTCAACCTCTAAGAAGGATATGGAGAAGGTTTTGAGAACTGGTTTCAAACTTGAGAGATTGATATCAATTTCTACTGTTATAGTTCCATATTTTTAAATTTAAATTGGTACGTACTTAATTAGGAGCAGCTCCTAAAATGCTAGTACTTAATTAGGAGCATTCATTAAAGCTAAACTTAATTAGGAGCACTCTAATTTTAATCATAAAATCACAAAATACTTCCTAAAGCAGTACGTACTTAATTGGGTGCATCTCTTAAATCGGTACTTGCTGTAATCAACTTATTATTGATAGTAAGGTTGGTTACTTTTTCATCTATATTTAGAGCTGGATTGTCTCTAGCATTCATATTTCTTCTCTTATACTCTAAAAGCTTCCCTTAAAATTTGTAGGCTTAGAAAGCTCTCAGTTATAGAGGCAGTTTTATAATTTTAAATTCAAATTTAAATATGAGCGCTAACATTTTAAGAAAAACAACAGCACTTCCATCAAACTAAATGAGACTTACCTTTGGCAGCAATAAAAAGTGTGATAGCTGTGAGATTAGCTCTCATAAGGAACTACAAGAGCTATCACTTGAGGTCTCTGTTGTTAAAATAGAAATTAATAACACAAAATAAATGGCAAACAAGTGTGTAGGAGACAGAGAGGAGGAGAAAGGTATTAAAGAAATTCCTAAACAAACTGAAGAAGATGAAATATATTTTGTGAGCTATGGTGAGAGAGATTTTGCTCATAAATCAAGCTGGTACAGACATAAGAAAGAGCATAGAGAAGCCAAGCCCACTGTCTACTTAAAGCATGATAATATAGATGGAAAGTAAGACTGCTTTGAGTGCCATAAGCAATACTCTCATACAAGAGACTTGAAGAAGCATCTATTAAAAGCTCACAAGAAAGATATTGAAGTTTAGAATCATGAAGTAGAGCTGAAGCTTCTCAACAAAAGAAAAGCGAGGGAATATTCTAAGGTCATAGTGCCTGAATAAGCAAGAGAGTTAGAGTACGTTAGGAAGGCACGCAACCAACTGACCTCTGAAATAACAAAAATTATGATCAAGATTCAATACAAGAAAATACCGGTTCTTGCTTAAATTGACCTAGATACTTCTCTTTAAAGCTACCTAATATTAGAAGACTCCTTTGATAAGAAAGTTATCAATGATCATCAATACGCATACAAGGTGTATCCCTTCAACTATCTCTTAAGTGATGATAAATATTAGATGGAGTTTACAAATGAGTATCAAGTACTCACTCAAGCAAAGTTTAAAGAGTGTAGTTACTTAATCAAGCTAGATGCTGTTCTCCTTGCCAAGGATCATGTTGCTTTCAGACTCCCACTCTATGAAATGACTCTAAGAGATTTCATAACAGATCAAAGGAATCATAAGTAACTTGGATAAATAGCAACTCAGACCATACAAGGTATTAAAGAGCTTCATAAGTTAGGCTTTGTTCACAGAGATCTCAAGCCTGAGAATATAATGTTGAACTTTTCACCAGTAACAGTAACAATTATTGATTTCAACAGAGCCTTAAGAGTGGAAGTATCAAGGCTTGGAAGTGTAATGGGAACTCCAGGCTATTATCCAGAAAGAGAAGACTGGAGAGATGGAGACTTATAGTGGGATGTGTGGGCTTTAGCAGCAATAATAATAGAGTGCGATATGCCTCGCAATGAATACTACTCTACAAGATGCGAGAAGGATGCTAAACAAAGAATAAGGCAATTTATTGACAAAACAAGAGTATCTCAATCAATGAAACAAATGGCAGAGTCAATAATAATAAAACCAAACTCAAGATCAGACATATCAATAGAGCAGATAGAGTTGTTGTTAAGTAAGATAAACTTCAGACCTCTCCTACATGATCAAAAAGTGCATTTTGAGTGATTAAATTAAATAAATTTACTATAAATTTCACATTAAAACCTATCAATAACCCCAACCCCTATCAATTTCCTACTAATCAAAGCTCTTATATACCTCATTAAAGGGTTTTGGGGTATTGACTGTGTGTTGTTTATCATAAAAAAACAATATTGTTATAAATCATTTTTATTCCTTATCTCTTAAAATATCTCTCTAATTGCTCTAGGTATAACTCCTTCTTACTCTTGATTTAAGCCAAACATCTGCTCCCTTAAATTATTTTTGATTTAAGATCTCTGATGCCGTTTATTTAATTTGATGCTCTCTTCCCACTAAGGTCCAAACATGGAGTAGGTTTTACCAGATCCAGTCTGGCCATAAGCGAATATTGTTGAATTTATACCTGACAAGACACATTTTACAGCCTCTATATTTAAGAATTATGATAAGATTAATAAAGATTTGATGTGGGTATTACCTGAGACAAATGCGTAGATTTGACTCTGTGAAGATTTCTGATCAAGCACTAAGTCATACTTGCTTTCTATCAAGTGCACGCTATCTGTAACTCTTATTTTATTGCTCTAATACAAGTAAGTATAAAAATAAAGAAATAATTGTACCTGTCCATCTGATTAGACTACATCATCTGAAAGGTACTCAGATTATAGCTTTGGCCTTATTCGCACTGCTACCTAGATTCTTTCAGTTTTATTGTTCGTTTTTATTGGAGTTTCAATTTACTATTCAATTATTTAAGGTTCTTCCTTCAACTATCGTTATTACAAATATTTAAAATTAAGCTTTATATAATACTAATCAATCTCAAAAAATAAATTACATAATTATACTTATCCTTAGATAAATTCTCTTGTATATTAACTGACTATTTAACATTCTTTTGAGGAGATAAACTATTATTATTTTATTTTATTGTGGTAGACTTTTTGCTAACAATAACAGCAGATTATTGTTATTAAGCTGCATTTTATTTGACTTACTTTAACTTTTTCATAATAAATTATAATACTATACCATTATTCATTTCTGCTTTAATGTGTGAAAACTTCTGTCTCCGCAAATAAATCTCTATTAAAGTTTAATTATGCAATTAAAATCTAAATCACTGTTGCTTATTTTATGATGCTAAATATGCTTCAACTTTTTGTTTTACTAATTGTACTAGCTAACTTGCTCTCTCAGGTTTTATTTCTATATAAATTGAATAAATTTCCTTAGATTGAACTTACCATGAATTTATGCAAATTGGAGTGTTGTGTTTTCAGCCTCTTCAATGTCATAAATCTCTATTTTTTGCATTCCTTTTTCACCTCCCAAATTGACATCAATAACCATTAATGGATTAAATTATTATCTTATCGACTTTTTGAGCATATGTTCAATCATACTGTAAGCTTTTATTGATTCCTTGCCAATATCTATAGTTTTACTAAAGGGATTTTCATTATTCTGCGTATTGTATTCAGAGTCGGCATTTATATCGTTTGTTACTTCATAAGTTTTAAATAGATTCTTAGTTGAGGAGCTTGAAGGATCTTGAGTTAAGAAGAACTTATTGCCATCACTTACTACTTCTCTCTGGAACAAATAGGACATCTTAGTTTTTCTTTAAACATCTGTAGTTGTCTATAAATAAAATAGAGTAATTTAACTGTAGTTTATATAAATTATAGTCCAAATCTTGATTGTTTATTTTATTTATAGTAACGGCTTAACCCTAATTATTTGATTAATCTCCAAGTAGTCTGCTCTTGCTATTAGACTTAAGTCTACTCATAATACTCTCTGATTTCTTATTTATTGAAGGTCTAAATTCTAAAGTATTGTTATTTTCTGTTGATTTGCCTCTTTCTTTTGTGAGCTTCTTTCTATCGTGAAGTGATTTATATTTATCATGAAAAACTTCAATTTCTTGCAAGTTTCTAAATTTGAATATCTTAGGATCGTTAAAGCAAAATCTTTAGTCCTTTCGCTTTGTTGAGATATTATCAACCATCATTTAAGAATTCCTTAGATTCATTACTCCTGCAATAGCTATAATCACACTTCTTAAATCCGAGAACTCTTGCTTTTCCCTTCTTTGCAAGTAACTATTCCAAATGTCATCAACTAGCCTGTATTCTGAATTGATGACTTGATCTCTCTTCACAAATCCCATAAACTTCATTAGCTCCCTAAACCTCTTCAAATCAATCATATATTAAATGTTGTCAATCCTATCCCTTAAATTGAAGTGTTCGATTGCTTAAGTTTAAATCATCATAAAAATTAAGTCCTCATTCTTTTGTTGATTTATTTGACTCCTATCTCTATCTTACTAGGAATTTTTTTCAGGACTCCTTGATAACCTTTGCTCACTTGGTTTTGATAACTTTTAAAGATATTCTTTTTGCTGAGCTGCTGTTCTGAAATACTAGTTAATTGGCTTTTCTTGACTTTCTTATCTCTCTTTACTCTTCCTTATTTTACTCTAGTTAAAAAGTCTTTCATGAATATTAGATTAATGAGTTTCTGCGTGTTCTAATTTTGTCTTTATATCTTCAGGTTTGTTTCTTGAAGAACGCTATAAATAAGCAATGCTGTTCTTCATTTTATGCTTGTTCACGCCTAATTCATTTTCTAAGCTCTACTTCAAAGCTTGTTCCTATAAAATAATCAAAATTATCATATAATATACCCTTTTGACACATTTTTCCTGAAGGAATTTGTCTTATGATTACAGAAATTTCTCAAAGTTTTTCTTGGACATAACCTTCCGTTCACTAAATATTTAATTGATAAAATCTTACGTTTAATTTAGCAATTTTTCATTGAATTCTATAGTTTCATTATAGACTTTAGTTTAAAAATAAAAAAAAAACTCAGTTTGATTTGGAGACTTCAACGATACCATTTAATTGGCAATTTCTTTCTCTTTTCCAATGTCTATTAGAGCTGCATTTTTATTTGATCTCTTGTCACCACCACTATTTACTAGCTATTTATCATTATTCTTATTGTGTCTAGCATGTCTATTAATCTAGTTTTTAAGATTATTTATCTATAATGAATTAGTCATTTTAATCTAGGGATCTCTATGACTTTTCAAGTTGCTATCCCTAAATTGACTTGTTTTATTTTAATTGTTCTTTGGTAATTACAAAGATTCCTTATTAGTGACAGCTATATTAGTTATTGAACTTTGGGGATTAATTGTGCTTTAAGTCATATTTGTCATAAGAAACTGGTAATTAAGGCTTTATCTCACTCTTTTCATTATGCTTGTAGAAGGTTTAGATTAAGTAGAATTGGAAAAAGCATTTGAAAATGCATTACTGGTGTTAAGCTCATGCTTTATATCTGAATGATTAATGATACTCTGAATGTTCTTGGATTAAGTATGTGCAGTTGACTACCCTACTTTCATATGTTAGAATTATGATCTAAACGAATTAAGAACAGTATTTTTATTACCTATTTGGGCTGTGTAGAACATCGATATCTGCAGCAATATTGGACTTTTGTTCTTTATTAATTAGGAGACTTGATGGTGCTAAAGATTGTTAATAATTAAGATGCTAATTACTGTATGCATTTAAATTGACTTGTCTTCTCTCAGTTTCCAAGTTCTCAATAGATTGATTAGCTACAGATGGCCTCAGTAATCTATATCCTTTTGATTGGTACTGTCCAATGTTTTCCCTTGGATCAATTGTCTGTGATATAAATGAGTTTTATAAAATTATTGATTACCTTAAGAGTTTTGTCATCTACTTGAGTCTCGTCAAGAATTCCATCATAATCACTAAGCTTATAAGGTTTGATTTCTTTCACTAAAAAGATTTTAATATTCAAATTAAGATGAAATTACCTTATCTGATGTAAGAAGTGCTTTTTTGTGGCTTCTGTGGGGAATATGTGTACATTATCTTTTAAATAAGATTTTATTTCTCTCTTAATTATATTAAATTATATTTCATTGATCTTACAGGTTTTATTTATTAGTTTAAATATTATTCTTTCTAATTATAATATAATTTTACTGTCTATATATTTTGATTAAAATTGTTTTATGAAATAATTTATTTGCAAAATTAATTACTAAACCCCAAAACCCTTGTACTTCATTGATGTGAATTGATCTAAGTTTATAAATATATGCATTAGGATGTGTTGAAAGCGAATAAGAGAGAGAATGGGATTTACTCAAGTTTGAAATGTATATTGTGAAAGAGCTTTGAGAGAAGATTATATAAATTATGTTCATACTTGAATATATAGTACATTCGTTGTATTATTGCAGGAATACATTTGATTTGGGAAAATAATTAATAATATAATAAATTATAATCTTGGCAGTTAACATTCTGGAAACTCTGACAATATGGTGCTTGTTTGATAGATAATTCAAAATCAGCTTGACATTACTATTGGCGGTACCCCTCTGTTGCACCCTTGGAGCGAGTTAACTCGACTTTTATTTAAGGTGATTTGTTTAGATGATTATTTTGCCAAAATAAAAGTCGAGTTAACTCGCTCCAAGGGATGCAACAGAGGGGTACAGCCAATAGTAATGTCAAGGTGATTTTGAATTATCTATCAAACAAGCACCATATTGTCAGAGTTTCCAGAATGTTAACTGCCACGATTATAATTTATTATATTATTAATTATTTTCCCAAATCAAATGTATTCCTACAATAATTATATTGATTATGCCAACTCCTTTTCATCAATTGTCCTACGATTTATTTCGATAATACATCATAAGCTCTTCTCATTCTATAATTTTATATTGTTGCTACTTATACTACCAAATAACAGTAAGTATATTTAATAAATATTTTTATATAATTATTTATGTGTGATATGGTAGTGGAATAGCAAGGACACATAGAAATAGAGAGTGCTTATGTTTTTCTATAGAAGCAGCACAATCCCCATTTACATTTCATTATTACAACTTATTATTGATAAAATACGAAACAATAGGAAATATGAAACATTTTTAAATTCAAAACTGTCCTTATTTTTATTAATGTAAATTAAATCACAACTTATTAATTTTTGAAAATGAAAAAAATGGGTTTTAAACTATACAATCTTTTGAGTATTACTGAGATTATAAGGAATAAATTATTTTATTTATAATATTTAAAGTAGCAAAATACTTGCATTCTAACTAATTTGATATATGGATATAGTATAGTCTATAGTATTTCTATATTGTTTTCTGATTTTTTGTGTAAGTATAGCAAATTATGATGAATTAAAAATATCGCACAAAAAAATCCTAATTTTATACTGATTTTGATATCTTGAAATATAATAAGCTTTTTTGTAATTATTAGGTATATAGTTCAAATAAAGTAAAATTTATGAAAATTCTTGGTACTTACTTGCTGATTTAAAAGTTACTATTCAAGAAGATCAGAGAGGTTTTTGCAAGGCCATTTAACAAATGCTTCATTTAAAGAAAAATATTAAAATATATAATTAAAATCTGTTACTTTATTATTGATTACAAAAATTTAATTTCAAAAATTTATGATCTATATTAGAAAAATCTATTTATATTTATAAAAATAAAGAACTTTTTATTTCCTCCATTTTTCTTCTTGATTTTTTTTATTTTTATTTTTTTAATACAATTACAGATAATCTAATTTTTGTATATATTATAAAATGAATTTATATTTTTTGATTTGTACCCATCATTCCTTAAATTTATTTTTTCTTCTTTTGATATAAAATAATGGGATTAATGAAAACAGATTATTCAATATTTCTTGAATATTCTATAAATAATTTTGTCAAGCAGTATTAATATTAGCATTTATTGTGTCTCCTAACTCCCTGATCCTCACAAGATGAACTGGAATTGGAGGGTGACTATATTTATTGCGAAGTCTCAAAATATAGTGCAACAGCTTGATGAGGCACCATTACTTTCATCTGCGTTATACTTTTTATACGACTCCACTATATATATTTCTGATACATACTCTTTTAGTAGAAGATATGTAAAATATTATAATAATGGTTTTAAATGCTTATAATCAATAATATAATTATAAATGAATAGACCTTCACGTATTAATTCTCAATCAATATATAGAGTATTCTTTAATTTAAACAATATTTATGTAATTTATTGAACAACGCCTGGAAGAATAAATAATGAGTACCAACGAGAGAAACACAATGATGAATGAGATGAGTTGAATAGCAAGTGCTTCTACTATTCATTGATAGAAAACTATTCAATCACCTAATAAAAACATTAAAAATAATAAAAGCTAGAAAGTCAATCGAGCACAAGGCAAAAAACCTATAAACAATAACAATTAAAAATAAACAGTTATAAAACAAGTACCAACAAGCTAGAATTAACTCAAATATAGTGAAAATAATATTCTTGAATCCAAGTTTTAGTAAGAATAAATCAAGTTATTTATCAAATATTATAGAAAAGAGAATACTGAAATAAAGCCACAGCAAAGTATAGTCAAGGCTAAGACAAAAAACTAGAGCATCAGATTCGTAAGGATAATTTATTATAGAGAATATATAATAATAATAATAATTTCAATACATAACTAATAACTTTTATAGTTCAGTGATATGAAAGTGCAAAAGAAGGAAAACAGGAGAGTCATACCTACAAAGTAAAATCAATAGGTTTATTAACTTATTCTTAGGTTATTAGTTGATTCATGGTTTTGGGACAAGGAATCTGCGCACAGACTGTTTAACTTTCACGAAGGCTTTAAAACTGATAAAAGTTCAGTAGAAGTTATTGGAACTAGTACGATACATTAATCTTAATTGTTATACATGTTAGGTGGGATAATAAACGATGAGAAGCAAATATCAAAAATTAACTCGGTGTAGCTTTCAAAGTTCAAAGACACCCCCGTATTTGATTATGATGGGGAGGAACCAGATGTTATAAAGCAGATGAAATCTAAAAGACTGATAAATGTAGTGTTTAATAATGGTAATTACTATGTGGGGGAGCAACCACAGAGACCCATCGATAAGACTGAAGCATATGACACTAACTTATGGTTAATGCCGAAATACATGCCTAAAGTAATACAGTAGATTTATTATTGATGATTATAATTAGAAAGAAATCGAGGTGAAAGAGGGAGATATTATACGAATGGGCAGAATTCCTTTTAAAATTAAGAAACTGATGCTGGACTTAAGCAACAAAAAAAACAATGAAGATTCAAGAATAATATCAATTGATGATTCTCGTTAAAACTTAGATTAAAGCGTAAATTAAGACCTCTCATAAGATGCCTTTATGGATGCGAATAGGTATTATGACACTAATTAGCAAGTGGATAGTCAAGTTTAATATTATAATTAACCTTATTTTATAATTAATTTTCAAAGTTAACGAGACATTTCATCAGAATATTTCTGATAATAGATCAACACAAACTAAGAACAAACCTTAAATACCTAAAATTAAATTCTACAAGTAAATATTCATAAAATCATAATACATATTAGAGGAGTAGAATAATAAATACAAGAATTAAATTTGTTTGGATGATACTGAGACAGAGGAAAATCCTAAATAACAATAATTTGCCATTTTATTCTCTTAATAAGCACAATAAAAAAACATAAAAATAAACTAACTTATCAGATTTAATCGAGTATCTTAAGCTTGGCTTAAATAGCTTCAAGATACATATCATTGACTGCAATTGTTTTCTCAACATGAATGCTGGGATCTCCACCCTTAATACTATTTCTGATTAACTTTTCATCCATTTTGGCTCTTTCCTCCATATGCATTGCTCGCTTTCTAATTTCATTCAATCTTTCTTAATCATTTAAATTTGTATTGTTCATGTATCTTTCAAGAACTTTGTCATCTAATAAATTTGGACGCTTACCCTCCATGTCTCTTTTAAAGCGTTAATCTTTCAAATAATCTACTGATTTTACCATGTCAGCAATTTAACCTGAGCGAGACTCTGGATTTATTGATTGATTCTTAGATTTATTTCCCCAATTTAACTTCTTTTTTGTTGATTTGTGCTGAGGAGTATATCCATGTATGCTGCTTAATTAAGGCATGCTGTTTATATGCGAAAGACCTTGATTTGAGCTATCATTCATAAAGTCTTCGTAGTTTTCATCATTAAGTGAAGGAAGTTACTTGCGTCTCGCAGAATATACTCTTTAAGCTGGTTATGTTTTTAGATTTGATTTGATTAACATTAATTCATTGCGTTTAGTTTCACTGACTTTAGGCCAGTACATTTCCTTAACGTATTTAGCATAGTTACCCACCTTTTCTTAAATTCTTTTCTTTTCTTCTTTTACCTTTTCTTATTCCTCCATTTATCTTTAGATCTCTTCATCTTTAAAGTCATTTAAATGAGGTTTATACCTTAGTTATGCAACATGTTCTCTAATGGATTTACTTTGTAAATCTCTTTGCTTCCTAATCTCATTTTCCATTTGTTTTCTCTAGATTTCATAATTTTTCTTATGTTTATCAATGCCGAGTTCATTAACAGGCTTGTAGAAACTCCTTAATTGTTTTAACTTTTACTTTTGTTAATCAAGTTCAGGCAATTCAATTTCACTCTTGTACTTTTGTTCAATTACCATATATAGTGGTTGAGCTCTCATTACTTGTTTCACTGCTACAGCTGTCTCATCCCTAAATTTCTTTCTTTATTCTTCTTTTTCCTTCATTTATTGCAATATCTCTTGTTTCTTAGATTTGTATTCTATCTCACTGCGCTTTTATTACTCTTCTTAAAGTTTTTGCTGTTCTTCCTGATCCTTCTTAAATATTAAACATAACACGCTATGTTTCTTTTGCTTATCTTCAATTTGCTTCTGCTTGAATTACTTAATTCTCTCTCTTTCCTCCCTCTCCTTAGCTACTCTTTTGATAAATGACTTAGCTTCTCTCTGTTATGTGGACTATAAATATGATTTAATTGATAAGTTCTCATTTCTTACATTATCCTCTGTGCTAATTCTATCATGATAGTTTGTTACTTATTTTAAATGTTGGACTATTCCCAGTCTTTCCTTCAAAAGATCATCTTAGTCGTATAACTCTTCAAATAAATGCTTGTTATCTGCTATCAGTTTCATTTTTACCTCCTATTGCCAATTATTTTAATTAATGTTTTGTTAAAATGTTTTTATTCTAGAAATCTAATTTAACATAACTTACTAGATCTTTTTTACTCAAGGCATTTTAATGGATGGTTAAGTACAGTAACTATTCTTCTATTTCATGTCGTTTAAGCTTTCCTTTGATTATTCGTACTATTCTTTTCGCATCAATTCCCTATTTTAATTATTAAATATCTTAAAATGCTTACTTTGTTAACTTTTTCAATGCCATGAATAATGTTGCTGTGCACTTTATCATTTATTTTTTATACTATTTTCTCAGTAATCTATTCAAAAATAAACAAATTAAAATAAAATAGAAATTATCGTACTTCAGGTAATTCGATAAAGTTAGCTTAAGACTATTTCAAGATATCGTTTAGTCTATTTTTCACAAGAATTTAATGATGATCCTTGTGCAATTATAATGCCATTTAATTTGTTTAAAAATATTTATATATATAAATATCTCAATTACGCGAATATATTTTGATGAATTCAATGATAGATTTGATTTAATTGGTTTAGAAAATAATAAAAGGAGGATGAGTTGTCTGTTTATTATTAATTACTAATATATTTACTACCATAAAAATTATGTTATCACTACCAAAGCATTTAGGTGGCATTATCGGAAAGGCTGCTCTTATGGCTCTTCCTGGCCTCAATGAAAAAATTCAAGTGACCCCAGAGAGAAATAAGGATTGGGATTACACTTGCCCTTCTGGCATTAAGATCTACAACATGAATAAGAAGACTGGTTCATTTGGATTCCCAACTTGTTAAGAACTTGCCAATGCTATAGTTCAAAATCTTGATCATGAAAACTCAGCCATCGAAAAAGTAGAACTTAAGCAAGCTGGTGCAGGCCCTGCAGATAAAGCTGGTTTCTTCTTGAATATCTCTTTGAAGAACGAGTTTATCGAGAATGAAATCATGAAGATATTACATACTGAGCAATTGAGTGTGCAAAATGATGAAGAAGAGGAGGCAAAGAAGCAAAGAGTAGTTGTTGACTTCTCTAGTCCTAACATCGCCAAAAATATGCACGTAGGACATTTGCGTTCAACTATTTAGGGCGATAGTATCTGCCGTGTGTTAGAGTTCCTAGGGTATGATGTCCTCCGTACTAATCATCTTGGAGATTGGGGCACTCAATTTGGTATGCTTATCACTGAACTAAATGACAAGTTCCCAAATATGTAAGCTGAAGGAATTGATATGGGTGATCTACAGACTTTCTATCAAAATGCCAAAAAGAGATTCGATGAGGAACCAGAGTTCAAAAAGACTTCTCAACTTAATGTAAAACTCCTTTATAATATAAGTATAATATAGAATAAATAATAATAATATAGCTAAGTCTAATTGCCATAATATAAATATTCAGTAATTATCATAAATAAAATCATAATGAAGAAAAGAATAAGCGTTTTATATATGACATCACTGTTTATTAAAAAATAATTTTCTTAAATGTAACTAAAACAAAAGTTAGGGGAAACTCTAATAAAATTCTTTGTTTTTTTAAATATATACAGAAATTTATTTTATAATGGTAAGATTTTGAGATATCTCAAAAATATGAAATAAAAGCTATATGATGCTAAAAATTTTATAAAAATAATTTAATGGAAACTTTATTTATTAAAATTTCATTTTATATCATTTAATATGCTATTTTTTTAATAAAAAAAATGATTAAAACAATTAAATTTAACAGTGTTAATAAAAAAGATTAATTGCTTAAAAAACTTTATTCTACCCAAAATGGTTCATTTTTTTCATCTTATTTTGATATTAATAATTAATTCATAAATTATCATAAGCCTAAATTCACTTTAAATGACATGTATATGATCTAAATATGTATAATATTTCAATTATTACTCATTTTATTGAATATTTTAACCAAACTTTCTTTCCAAAATCTATATATGTCATAAAAATTTGTAAAAAAATTCTTCTATAAAAAACAAACTATTTTTTGTAATTTCATTATATTATTTGAATCATTTAAATGAAGGTTTTTTAGTGAAGCTTTAATCCGGTGACGAAGATTGCGTGAAAGCTTGGCAATATCTTTGCGAAGTATCCCGTAAAGAATTCCAAAAAATCTACGAGAGATTAGATATTCGCATTGAGGAACGAGGAGAATCTTTCTACAACCCTCTTCTTAAACCATTAGTTGAGGAAATGGAAGAGCGCGGTTTCATTAAGGAAGATAAGGGGGCTAAGTGTATCTTTATTCCAAAGTAAAAGATTCCATTGATGCTTCAGAAAAGCGATGGAGGTTTCAACTACGACACCACTGACTTAGCTGCTCTTCGTTTCCGTATTAACGAGCAAGGAGCTGACTGGATCATCTATAATTGAGGTATATTGTTTTTATAATAAGATTATAATTGTATATCACAGATTGCGGTCAAGAACTCCATTTCAAGCTTGTATTTGAAGGCGGTAAAATCGTTGGAATTTATGACCCAACCAAGACAAGAATTGATCACATGGGCTTTGGATTAGTTCTTTAAGAATCTACATACGATTACGAAGAAGAAAAGAAAGAAGGTTAGGAAGAGACAAAAGAAATAAAGAAAGAGTAAATCAAGGAAGAGAAAAAGGAAGAAACTAAAGCTGCACCAAAGAAGAAGAAGGTTGAAAAAATAAAGACTCGTGAAGGAAAAAGTACTAAACTTGAGGCTCTACTAGATGAGGCCAAGAACCGTGCCCTATAGATCTTCAAGAATCGTAACGAGGAGCATCAACTAGAAGGCGCTGAAGCAGTTCATAAAGTACAAGTTGAGGACAGCGATCTTGAGAAGACAGCTGAAATTTTAGGTATCTCATCTATCAAGTACTACGACTTAAAGTAAAACCGTATTCAAAACTACGTCTTCTCTTTCGATAAGATGCTTGACCCTCGTGGAAATACCGGAGTTTATTTACAGTATATGTACGTCCGTGTCCTTTCCATCATGCGTAAAGGTAACTACACCCCAGACAAGATTCATGAACTCATGTAAAATGACAAATTCGTCATTACTTCCAAATCTGAGAGAGAACTTGCTTTGACACTCTTGCGTCTTCCAGAATAAATTGACTTGGCTCTTACTGATTTGCAACTTAACCGTTTGACCGAGTTATAAATAATAGAAATTTACATATTTATCAATAATTTTATACTCTATGAGACAGCTGTTAAAATTGGAGAGTTCTATCAACAAAACAAGGTTATTGGTTCTCAAGAAGAGAAATCACGTATCCTACTTCTTGAAGCTACTCGTAAAGTCATGCTTCAAATCTTTGGACTTCTTGGAATTTAAAGAAAATTTTCTTTAAAATATCATTTAATATTTCATTTAAATAAACATTCTATTTATTTAGAATTTTTATGAATGAAGACTATTGAAAGAATTTGAAATTGTCTTATAAAGTTTAAAATAGCATTTACTCAAGTTATAAATTCCTTAATTTTATAGAATCTTAACCAAATTCTTATAATTTCATTCGATTGCATTAAATATCTTAACTCTTAGTGAAAAGATATAAAATAAATTAAAATTAGCAATGGGGAACTTAAGTTGCGGTGGATCTAAGCAATAGGAGAGTGACTTCGATATTTACATGAAAAGTAAGATAAATCTAATTTCTAAACATATTTATAGACTATTTCCCAGTTAAAGGGAAGCAGAGTGATTATGAATACAGATAGGTTAGTACAATACTATTAAGCATAAAATTTATTTTAGAACTTTGATGAGAAAGATTCTGAACTATAATAATTTAATTGTGTTTTAATTTTAGTGATATAATTATTTTAATGTCTTAGAAGGTAATGGTATTTGAGGATGAAACATCAAAGAGAGTTGAGAAGCAAGAGAACCTCGCAAAGCAAAAGGAAAAGAATAGAGTTGTGGAGTATTTAATCTTACTCTCATCAGAAGTCACTAATAATATCGGAGCTGCATAGCATAAAATATATAATTATGATGATTTATTATTCAAAGATTAGTTCTCATTATTTGTGAATTAGAATAAATTAAATTTTTAGATCACTTGGAACTCTTACAAATAAAAAATATTCAAATATAATATTAAATTATAAAATTTGATAGTACTTTGTAGCTTTTTAAGAAAATTAAGAAGTAAATTTGCCATTCTATTTATTGATAAATTTTTATAATCTCAATTAATTGATTCTTAATTCAAAAATTATTGTCATCTTTGTAGTTATTATATTCTTTTGCTCTTTATATTACTAATTATTTAGAGATATACATACTTTATATTTAATGATATATATATATATATATTTATTTCTATATTAGGGAAATAATAAAAAATTAACACAATGCATTAGTATTCTTGGCCTTTATAATTTATAAAAATTGTTTATTATATCTATTTTTAGAGCTGCATCAACTTCACTTTGTGGAAGACCACCAGTGCATGAATAATACTCCTTAGATTAAGCTTCTCAAAATGAGACAATAAAGGTCCAAAGTGAACAAATGGTAGTCTCAGTTTAAGATTTAGGCCCAGGCCTGCCAAAGTAATATATCAAAATTTTAATTTTATTATAGACCCATTTCAAGATATAGTGGAAGTCCAGGTAATTCATCAACGCTTAACACCAGAAAGAAAGGCAGCGTTCTACCTAAAATTCAACCTAAATCAAGACTATGATGATAAAAATATTTTGATATAACTTAACTTTTTCCACTTAATTTAAGATTTTAAATTAATTTCATTACAAAGCAAATAATATAGATTAATTCCAATATATAACTATTCATATCACATCATCTAAATTTAATACGGTAGAAGGTCTGATGACGTTTTGAGTTCTTATTAACTGAGATTTCCATATGTCTTTGCTCTTTTCGGTCTCAAATCCTTATCTCTTGGATCTTAACAATTGAACTTTTTCAAGATATTTTGCTGTTTAACCCCCATTATATAACTTGGGTAAATGCAAGATATCAGCTAATGCTCCATAATTGATATAGCCATACTAACCTTTTACTGGTAATTAACCTTCATCAGCTTTCTCTTATATTAGATTTTGCAGATTTTACAAGTAATCTGCAGGTACACTTATATTCAAATTGGATAGAATTTTCTGAAAAGTCTACTATTTTATAATGTTTGTTTTGCCAATATCATTTGCGAGGCATTACTTATAGATGTTTTTCCATTCATACTCTAATCTACTTCTCAATTAAAGTGACTAAGTATCGAATTCCTTCTCTTAAAGTGATTTAAGAGAAGTTGTGGAGAAATAGTTATCTCTAAAAGCCTAAGATCCAGTAAATTGTCTTTGAGTTTAAGAACCAGAAGTTTAGGTATGATAAAGAGTTGAAGCATTAGAAGTTTAATTATAATCTCTTGGAGAGGAGGCGTTTTGATCTTTATTTTATTTGTAATAATTAAGCTGAGTCAAATTGAAGCCATTTTACTTTGAGGTATTTCTCTTTGACATCATTAACTTTGAATTGTTTTCAAGCAAGATTTAAACTGGTGTATTTACTTAGAAATAATCTTCAAACAGCTTTTTATAGTTATACATCGAGGGATGACTTTGAGATTGATATTAAGCTATTTAAGAGAAGAACTCATCGAATACTAATGAATTGTCGAATTCAGATATATTTATCCTAATTAAGTTCTTGAAGTGTTCTTTCTCTGTAAATCCAGTTTTATCACTATCGTTTAACCTCATCTACTTTCTAAAGTTGAGAAATTGATCTTACTTTAAAGTAAAGTAAGTGACGAACTTTTTCAATTCATGTTAAGAGTCTAAATTATTAATTCCTTGTTTTAACTTTAAAGTCTTAGCTTTAGAGTCAGTACTGTTTGCATAACTAAGATTTTACCTTAAACTAGTTTGACTTATGGCCCTTAGGAATTGCTAATGCTTAATCGTACCTTATCTTTGAGATTAAGGTGATTTAGTTTATTCCAAAGTTAGACATGAATTCAAAAGTTCCTTCTTATTTTATTAGAGAGCTTAAAGTAAATAAGATATATCTTATCTTGCTTTGTTTGGTGGAATTGTTAGAGTTGTATTCTTATAATAAAAAATATTCTTTTAAATTAAATCCTTGACTGCTTCAAAATTCAATTGACACTCAACTAGTTCAGCTAAAAATCTTTACCATATATTCTCTGTTTCAAATTGATTTCTTAAAGACTTTAAGAAATCATTTGCTTTCTCTATTGCGAGTTATGAATGAAGATGACAGAACATCTCATTTGACTTGATTACTTTCTATGTAAAAGAAATTATTGATAGCTATATTAAACTTACAACACAATTTATATCCTTGCATTTTTACTCTTGAATTTAAGTTTCTTCTGCATCTTAAAACTCCTGAATTCCTGGCTGCATTTACGAACCCAAAACATTATAGAATTCTTCTTTTGATATCTACCCATCTTAGTTCTTATCAAAAATGTTAAAGAGTTCTTTAGATGTTTCTATATCAAGATAGAACCCTAGAATAACTAAGTTCTTAGCAAAAGACTCAAAATTAATATAAGCACCGAGTTCTTTGTTTTGATTGATATCTTAGAATGCCTTAGAAATAGCTCCATATTTAGTTTTAATTTTTTCAATTAACTCCACAATCAAGTTCTTTCGTTAAGATGTCTATGTAAAGTTTAAGCTTTAAGATAGTGTATTAACTCTTAATTGTTGCTAAGAGGATGAAGATTTTCTTAAGGGATGTAAGTTATGGATCTTCCTTGCAGACTTATTTCCATCTTCAAATATTTAAGCAACTAAATTTGGATTCTCAGAAGTGTCATGTCTAAAATAGAAATGCTCCTGCTTTTCTATTGCTGATCCAAGCCATCTTTTAAAGTTGTCGAAATTTATGTTTTCAGAAGAATTATCTTCAATTACTCCCCTCAAAATAAACAGCTACTTCAAGAACTATATCAAAGAATATTAAGAATTTCTAAACTTACCTTGAGATCAGATAAATTCTATTCTTCTTCCTGATTTTATAAATAGCTTTATATATCTTTCAATTATATCCCTTATTAATTCTAATTGCTCAAGCTCGCCTTTTTAATTGTTAGATATGCTTATCTTGTAGAGCTGAAATATGTTCCTAATTTACTTTTCAGGAGCCACTCTTTTTTAATAAGTTCATCTTTTGTAAAATCGAACTGACTTGACCCTTCTCTAATATTTCCCATTCTGCTGTTTAAACTACTCTTTCTAAGATTATTATACTCATTCCTGATTTAATATGAAGTTTATATCTGCCTAGGTGAAACTCCATATTATGGAAAAGTTGGCATGCTGTTCTATATCTTTAAGTCGATTGAGTCATCCTCCTTAACTTATTAACCCCAGAAAAATTTGCAAAACAGCTCGAAGTCAAAGCCAGTAATAAAATTACCACAAATTGATTATCCATTTTTCTTTCCATGAGCTTAAAAAAGCAACTTCATCTATTACAAAATATAAATTTAAATAAAATAAGGGACAGATAAAGTTGACGGAAAATGATCAATTTTATATCATTTTATTTCTTTTTAATATTTTTTAATGGACCGTAGTAAGTTAAAAATAAATTGGGAGTTGAAAAGATTTATCCAATTAAGTGAGCTAATATAAATTTTATTAATAAATTTAGGAATTCAATCTACAACTTATTTCTATTATTATTTTTCCTAATTAAAATATACTTGAGAAATATTTCTCATCATAAGCGTGATTGTTTTGCTTCATATAATTAAGCATTTCAGATAAGGTAATAATTTAATCAGAATTTTTATCGAGATCTTAGAACACTCTTTTAAGTTCTGATCTATCTGGTGTAGATATAATTCTAAAACTTTACTGAAGAAGATTCTAAATCTTAAATCTTTAGGCGTCAATGATATGAACTTTACATTTGTCACTAAACAAAAATAAATCTCAATTATATGTTGCTTACAAATTTTAAAATGGGTCGTTCTTGCAGTTGGTTATTGAACAAGATTTTCCACTTGGGAAATATTGAGTATCTAATGACTTTTTATTTAAGACACTTCTACTCGAAAAACATCCCTTTTTATCCAAGTTTGGAGTCATAGGTAGTTTTTAATCTAGCAAATTCTTTAATTGCATATATGAAGTTCTACTTTGAGATGCTATAAACCGAAAATTATAATTGTTTTGTAGAAATTACAAGTTAATCTTTAGGCATGAGTATCTTAAGTTAAGATAGGCAGCTAATTGGAGTGAATTTGCATCTTTATTTTTAACTGTTTAATTAAATTGATTAACTCCAATTATCAAGTAAGTCTCATTTTAAAATCGAATAATTTTTATGCTTTTTATTTTCTTTAAAGATTCCCAAACGACACTCTTCTACTTGATGCCTACACAGATCTGTTAATCCAAATGGGCGAGGATGATAAAGCAAAATAAGTAAGTATATTTCATTAGCATACTGCAATTTTTCGATTAAATATTTGCAATTGAAATAAACATGTGCTTGATTCTTATCAATACCATACAGCTAATTGAGAGATCTATCCAGTTAAACCCAAATAAAGAGGGCAGAAAGTACCTAAATTTTGCAGAAATGTTAACAGGAGCAGATGCGGTATAAATGTACAGAAAAGGAATAGAAGTGTTTTAGAAGGATTTAGTTGGATTGAAGGCAGCTGGAATGCATGAAGAAGCAAAATTAATTAATAAACAGACTGCTAGTGCTTTCTCAAGTATCGCTGAACTTTTCATGAGTGAACCCTTATGGTAAGTAGGAGATATGCAATTATTTGTTGACATCATACTTTGCAATGATATTCATGAATTGTATATAGTGATGAGCCTGATGCTGAAAGTGAATGTGAGAGATGCCTAAGAGAGGCTCTGAAAGTTGATCCTACAAACTTGGATGCTCTGTAGTAACTAGCTAATTTAAGATTAATAAGAGCAAGAGATCAAGAAGCCATTGAGCTTTTGAATAAATGTACCAAAACCATGCTCGAACCTGATAGTAAGCACTATGCATCTCTTAATAACCTGATTTACTAGATATTATTGAAATTCCACCTATAGAATTCAGAATGACTACTTCTCGAATGTCAGTAGAGCTGTAGTAATTCAAAAATGCAATAAGAGTTTTGGACACTATAATTTAAGAAGATGACGAGAATCCAGAGGCTTGGTATCTCCTTGCATTTAGTCACTTTAGTCTAAAGAAATATAAAAACGCCAAAGAATGCTTGAAAAATGTAAAAACTACTATGACTAAGTTGAAGATGAACGATAAAGAGCTCAAGCAAGGGGCTGAGGAGTTATATGGTAGCGTTTTGAAAGCACTTGGGAAGACAGAAGTAAATGATAAAGACAGTGATGATGAGATGCATGACGAAGCAGGTGATGATGATGAGTATGAGACTGTGAGTGAAGAAGACATTAGTGATGATGAAGAAATGAAAGAATGAATGATTGGAATATTATAAGTATACACTTATTTATTAGAGATGATTAAACACTCTTAATTAACTTAATTAAATTAATCATAATGATAAACAAGTGTGAAACTTGCAAGATTGTTATTAATAATTCATAATATAATTGATTCACTTTGCATTTATTGATAGGTACCCACTAAATTGTTACTTTCTTAGGTTGGGCCTTGTTTCTACATTAGTAACATTAATTTCTTGAATTCCTGGAATTATATAAACAATATTACTATTGCTGTAATTATAATATAAATTATTTTTCTTTTGCTTATAAATGATATTCAGATAAATTCAATAATTGCAAGTATATTTTGAAGTGATTCTCATTTTAGCAATCAATAGGAATATTAATACTTTGGAAATTAGAAGGTTTTTTTGTTATTTATTGAATGCTATCTCTCCTTCACCTTTCTCATCAGCTTCTTGAATCATTTCATCAAGCATTTAATCTTGATTTATTTCAGGAGATCCTTTAAACACCTGTTACAAGTCTTCTTTCGTTATTCTGCCATTGCCATCCATGTCTAATTATATAAATAGAGTAAATTATTATATAGCATTGTCAAGCATATTGAAAGCATTTAGCAGCTTATCATCAGTTAATATATCCTTAGTAGATACTATAGCAATTACAAACTCAGTGAAGTCAACTGCACCATTCTAGTTAATATCCAAATTTTGCAATATTCGGTAAGCCTCTTTATTGGACCTATCTTTACTTAGATTTAAGTGCTAAGTTAGCAGTTCCTTCAATTCATCAAGTGTGATAATGCCGTCTCCGTTGATATCGAAACAATTGAAAATGTCCTTAAACTTGATCAATTCTTATCTGGTTAGCAGCTAACTAGCTATATATAGACAGGCTGCTTGCTGCAGTTTAATGTCAATGTTAAAATTTCTCAATGCTTTCAAAGCGTTCTATGCTTCTCTTAAGGTAACAATCTCCACTTTGCTTTGAATCTAGATCCAAGTTGAGTTTAGACTTTATTCCGCTGTTATACGATCTTTTGGAACATAAGAGAGCATTTATTTCAGAAGAAGTTTTGCTTCTCTAGATACTGCTTTCCATTCAGGACCACTCAAAGAGAAGTAACCAATCTCTACCTTTTCCAAGATTTCTTTTTCGTTTTTGCCTCTGAAAGGAGGATAGCCACAAAGCATAATATGTAAAATTACTCCACAACTCCAAATATCACATTTTTCATCATAATTCTTCTTTAACACCTCGGGTGCAATATAATAAGCCTATATAATGATATTAATCACAATTTCTTAACTTACTGTTCCAAACTTCTGATTCATTTTTTTAGATCCCTCGAAGTTTCTAGACGTTCCAAAATCAATGACTTTAATGTTGTTGAAGTTATTGCCATCCTCAAGCAGAATATTTTCTGGCTTCAGATCTCTATGCACTACTCCATTTTTATGGCAGTAGAATACCGCAGAAAGCACTTGCTTCATAATTAAGGCAGCTGTGTTCTCTTCGAATCCACCTTTTGAGTTTTTAAGTTTTTCAAACAAGTCACCTCCTGCAATGAATTCTTGAATCAAATACAGGTTCTTCTTATCCTGATAAAATTCATAGATTTTTACAATGTTAGGATGATCCTACAGCACATTATATAAATAAATATTCTTACTAATTGTTTGAGAATACCCAAATCTCACATTTAATAAGTTTATAAAAATATTTACGAAAAAAAGAAATTTTATTTTCAAATAATTTTACTTTTTAATTTTAAATTTGATTTAATTTTAATTGATTTATTTGTGCTTCCCAGGATTAATAATTTAGTCATTCTAATTATAAATAAATTCCCTATTACTAAATATCAATTTTTAAAGAAAAAAATTGATTTTAAAAGCTAGATTTTAAAATAGTTATTCTCAAATAAATAATTTCAATTTATAATTTCCTTAATGGTTTATAGTGTTAATATATAGATATCTTAAAACTCATAAAAAAAAAATCAAAATGCATAAACGCAATAGGTTAAAACTAAAAATTTTAATAAAAAGATTTTATGTTTTGATAAAAGCAAAAATATTTCTGTAAAATATCAAGGAATTATGTTTCAAAACTATTGAATAAATCATTAAATATGATTCTTTTTCCATATCGATGTAAATTATTTACTGTAGACCTTATTATTTTCTAAAAATTGACCAAACTTTAAACAACTATAAAACAGAAAGAAGAATTTAGAGATTTAAATTTCTACTTCATTTGATAAATTCTTTAAAGTACTCTAATCATACTAGTCAACTTGAATAATTTTCATAGCTCTAATTTCCCCAGTAATCTTATGTCTCACTTTCCTGACTAATCCGAAGCCTCCTTGACCAATAGTTTCCAAGAAATCATATTTCTATTCAATTTTCCCTCTTCCTTCATTGATAAACAACTACTTCGAAAGAGTCATTCTCCTCGATGAAATAGATGAATTCCTTCTCATATGATTAAAATTGAAAGATTTTAGTTAGGTTAAGTTCAGGTTCTTTTATGTTTTCGAATTATTGTTCGCTAATTTTGACCTACAAATTATTAAGGGGTATTATATAATTTTACTTTGGGCTGTTTTAATTTGAAGCATCTGAGACGGATTTGTGCTTATTCAATATCACAGATTGAAACTCCCGATTGTAAGTATTGTCATACTATCTCTACTGCCATTTATTCTAAAACTCCTTGAAATGAGGATCAGTATCTTCAAGTACATTGCTTTTTATGTTTCTTTGCACATTCATAGATTTCTCTTTTTTTAGATTCAACTGCGCTGGCAAATTCAAGTGAGTCTTGCCTCTCTTTTATTCCTTGCTTTTTTTGTTTTGTTTTCTAGGAGATTTCTTACGGTTATTACTTCTTTACTATTGCAAAGGGGAGGAGTCATCATATTAGTCATTCTTATTCTCTTCTATGGTGTTATCAAGAATGGCGTCAGGCATCACATCTTGGTAATTAATGTCTATTGTATTACTATTTTTGTTGTTTGACTAACCCATCATCCCAGTGTGAAATAGTAGTTAAGTTGTTTTAGTTGTCTCAATCACTTTTTCTTTTTTCTTGCCCTTCCCTTTCTTTCTTCTTTTACTCTGACCTCTTTCAAGATTCAAAGAGGGCCCATTAAGATTCAAAACCCCAAACCCCTGAAGTAGTTTTGATTTATAAAAGTAGACAATTAGTTCATACTTAATAAAGGTTTTAATAGTGTTTATATAGGAGTTTAATGTTTAAATGTATTGTATATTAGTGTGTATTAGAAATTTTGTATTTTAAATATTCACTCAAATAGTACATTGGCATCATGAGGCGGCTACATTCTAAACTTAATTTCTCCTAACCAACTAATTATCTAGTCGATTGTATGATCTGCTCTGTTGTTAGGCTTCAGGATAATTTACTCAGCCATATCTGTCATTTTACCTTTTATCTTATTTTGCTCTATATACAGCTGGATTCTTTGCTTTGAATCTTTTTCTCTTCTACAACTGTAATAGTCATTTCTTTGCATATCGCACTCTATTATTATTGCTGCTAGAGCCCATATATCCCACTTTATATCTCCATCCCTCTAGTCTTCTCTCTCTGGAAAATATCCAGGAGTGCCACGAACGTTGGCCAGTCCTGAAGCCTCAACTCTCTACTATCTATTGAAGTCTATTATTACCACTCTGAGAGGTGAAAAGTCCAGCATTATGTTTTCAGGCTTTAAATCTCTGTGCACGTTTCCTAAAGTATGTAGCTCCTCAATACCTTTGCAGACATTTGTTAGAATAAGAGGTAGTTACTTTGGACACCTTTAAGTCTTGAATATAGTATCTAAATGTCATTTAGTATAAAGGTAGACGAAAAGCTACATGATTTTAAGCTAGGAGAATTGCTTCAAGTTTAACTACAAATCTGCTCTGTCTATCCCTTGCTTTAGTAAGAGCTTGATACTCATTGACACACTCCATTTGATACTTGTCATCACATTTAAAGTAATTGAATGGATAAATCTTGTAAGCAAACTGCTTATCAGTTATGACTTTTTTTCTCAAATATAACCTCAAGAATATAGATAACTTTCTTTGCACTCAGTTAGGCCAATTATATTCAATATTGGAAGCTTGAGTGCATGCATCTTGAGAGTAATTTTTACTATCTCAGAGGCAGGGAGGTTTCTCACTGCTTTAATGAGTTTATTCTCTTTCTTAACTCTTTGCTCCAAAGATTCTAAAGGGTCTCTTGGCTTTCTTTTCTGAAGAAATACTTCACCAGTCTCAGGATCTATGACCTCAAACTTCTTACCATGGTGTTTTTCGAGGTGAACTTTTAGATCCCTTGAATAATTGTATTACTTATTACAGTAAGGGCAGAAATATTTTCCATCTATCTTATCATGCTTAAGATAGAGCTTGGATTTGTTAAAATGCTGCTCTAAAATATGACGTTTCAGAGCAGATTTATAAGTAAAACTCTTCTAACACTCTTCACAAAAATGATCTATCTTTATTTCTTTTTTCTCTTCCTCCTCTTCAACCATTTTTATTGGTACCTCACATTATATTTCTTAGCTCTGCATATCTATTTTACAATTGAATTGCTATTCAAAGTCTGAGACCTAAGGTAAGAGAATTTCAGGTTTGTACTAGGCATCACAAGTCTCAATTTTCTTTCAACTCATGAAAGAAAGTTTTTGCTGGCTAATGCCAAGCAATGCCGCTTTTCTAAGTAAGTAACCGCTAATTTTATAAATACTATTAATAATTATATAAGCTGTATAAATTCTACCTTTATACTGGAGTAAAAGCATATCCTAAAAGATTTAGAGAGGTTAGATAAGAACAGAGTGTGTGTGACTTTAGTTTTAATTTTCTTAAATTTTGAGATAATATATATACTAATTCATCCATTTTATTCATTAAAATACACCTAAATGTGTTTTGTTAAGTTAGGTGGTCCTCCTAAATTTGTTCTCGCAAAATTAGGAGGGGAATTTTGACAATTTAATTTTTTAATGTACCACCTAATACGGTTTTGAACTTTAATTTAACCTCCTAATTAAGTTTTAAATAAATCAGGAGCTCCACCTAAATAAATTAATTATTATTAGGAGCAATTTAATTGAGAAAGTTTGATAAAAATGGAAGTCAAACTCTGAAACTTGGAGAAAGTTCCTCCATTTCTCTATATATGTGATTCAGGTTGACCTCCAGTTGAATCTCTCTATTTAGTAGTAAAATTTTAGTAAGTTTAGAATGGATATCCATAATTTTAAATTTCATAAACATTTATAGAAACTGGAAGTAAGATGGAATCCATGAATGATGCAATGAAGAGGATATAATCTCAAGATTTAATTGGTAAATTCAGAAGTAAAGAGGACCTCTACAGATACTTGGTATAGCAAGGTAAGTTTTCATGTATAATCAATATAATTGTTATAGTTGGACTCTTCTTACCAACTTAGGAGGGAACTAAAATCTCATTCTTAAAAGCCTTACTAAGTGAAGAGAAAAAGGCTTTTAAGTCTAATAAAATTAGGATGATAGAGATACCTAACTACACTGAAATATCTGTAACAAATCTTTATGATGATGCTATGAGTGATCCAGATGTTGCTGTATACCTTCCATCAAAACTGCATCTCTCTAATAAATTGCCAGAGAGAAGTTTCTTCTTTGGTGTTCTTGGAACTCTGAAACCTGAGTACTTAAATGAAGTAATTTAAGAAGCACACAAGAAACGATACAGCATCTCTCCTGAAGAAAAAGAGAAATAGGGAATTAAAATCAGTGACTAATGGTCTTAAGAACTTCAGAAGCATCCTTTCATCTCAAGTAAGATTACCCTTTAACTTTATAGAATAACCTGGAACTGCTTATACTTGATGAAAGGGCACAGCAATATAAACAGAGAGAGAAAGTTTTAAATAAAGCATGAGTTCAGAAAGAGACTCTTCAAAGATTTATAAAAGCCAGACGAGATGACATAGATGCAGGGGCTGACACTAATAGAAGAAACATAGGCCGAAGCAAGCCTTAAGAGGAAGAAAAGAAAGAGAAGCCAAATCCCTTTATGGGCAAATTTAATATGTGATCTTATTCATTCGTTTAAATCTAAAACTTATTTATAAACACAAAATCTCCCTTCTCTTACGCATACTTTAGCTTTATCATCGCTGACTCTCTTAGCAGCACTCTTAATAAAATCGACTGTATCTATCTTTAAATCATGCATCAGATGGTAGAGCAGCAATTTCTTATAATGACCTTTCAATAACCCCCAATATAATTCAATTCCATTGAA
>ARYC01003487.1:0-60767 GCA_000711775.1 Oxytricha trifallax
ATTTAGCAAGCCAAGTATAGTTTACTGTAGAACTTCATCTTTGATTTATCAAGCCAACATACTCACTGTCTTTCCAAGAGCATTTTCAATTGTAATATCAGCATTGTAATTGTAAATTAAGCATTTAATGACCTCTACTGTTATGCTCTCACTTTTTATATGTAGCGCAGTATTTTTATTCCAAGGTGTCTAATCGTTAACTTGGAATTTTGCAGTATCCAGTATAAACGTAAGTTTTCTCAAATTATCCTCCTTGGCATAGTCTTAAACAGTAGAGAAGCATTCAGTCATTGAAGAAGATTAATCATATTACTAAGGAGTCTTCTTTTTAGCATCACCAGCCATTCTTTAGCTCCATTCTATCTGAATCAAGCCTCACTTAAATATTAAGAAGCTCCTTCTACTGGTTCACTTCATATGTTATGATATCATTGCCAAGTTAGAGAAGTGAATAAACCATCTCTAGAGATTTTGCTTTTACTGCTTTTAGAAGACAAGTGTCTCCCTTATAATCTTTCATACTAATTACCTTTGGCAGTAATTTTAGATTTACTTTACTAATTTAATCGTTATAGTAAACTTTAAACGAAATAAATAATTTTTTAAGTATAAATATCAATAAAAATAGAAATAATTGATTAGTAAACTTCTAACATAAACCTAAATATATCAAAACTGCCTTAGTCAACAGCTGCTTAAAGTGGAGTCATACCCTTATTATTTTAAAATACAAGTAATTTTAGTGATTGATCATTTATGAGACCAAAAATATCATCAGGCTTGTCGTTTCCTAGGTATTTATGAGCATTTTATATGTCCTAAACAAAAAGCGGTGGTAGACATGGATTTTTTAATTTTTAAAAGAATTATAAATCAATTATATTAATTAATTTAAATTTATTGAAATAGAATTACATTCGAACGTTTTTACTTTTGTAAATTAATTTCAAAACAGTAAAATAAATATTATTTATGCCCATAAAAGCATCTTGACAAATCTAAATGATCCAGTTTTGATAGACAAATGTAAAACAGTATTTTACACATTATTTTTATCCCACTCTCCACTTTATACCTCTTATAGCAAGTACAAACATGCTTCAAAATTTTTATTTTTAATTGCATGCTGCAGCCAATTATCATTTTCAATGCCAATTTTAGAGATGATTATCTTCTCTTTCAACACTACTTAGAGGTCTTTAACTTCCAATGGATATTATGAAGCAACTCCAACTTGATCATTTTTGCTCTTCTTTGTGAAATTCTGGGAGTTCATAGACATGCCACTCATTTTTCTGGTGGGTTTAACATTTAGCAAACTGTTGATTCCTCCACTTATGGTTTCAATCTTTTAGTTCTTCATTTTAGGGATGGAAGCGTAGGAAGGAACCTGCGCTCTTTGTAATTTTATTCTAGATTAAATCTCTAATTGCATCATCAAGAGCAAATTCTTTTGGTCTTTAGCCATAAATTTCCTCGATTAAGAAGAGATTTGCGTAAAGATACAGCTCTGTCTCCACAGCATTGTAAAAAGCTACTGCAGCATGCAAGGCTGTTTTGCCTTTCAAATCCATAAAATTGATAATAAACTCGAGTCGATTAACAAGAACAATGATTATATAAACTTATTAACTGGTTTACCATTGAGTGACATTTGATGTACAACCAAAAACTCTTCTTTTTTTTCCTCTTCTTGATTAATTTTCCCTTTCTTAACACTTTTCATGAGTTCACTTTGAGGTATGTAGGGTTTGTCTATCTTATTCATTTCTTCATACATTGTGTTTTGCTTCTCATCTTGCACATCCAAGATTGCTTTTTATGTGAAGACCGAAACCCTTCCATTAAACATCTTTCCCATTCCTGCTGATCCACCTGTATTATCATTGCCATCTCCACCTTCAACTTAAACTTTGAATGACTCTTTTAAACCCTTATCATCCTCGTTGTCAAGCTCAAACCCCTCATCGTCACTATTATATTTTCCCTCTTCTTCTTCCCATTGCTTCTTTAATCTCTTTAACTCCTCTTTTTTCATAATCTCTTCATCCATCTTATCATGAAGTCCTTTGAATGATGAATAAGTGGGTTTGGGGATGTTTCTTGTTAATCTACCGCCATTGTCTTTCTCATCTATCTACCCATTAATTATCATCGCTTCTCTTTATTGCTTAAAAGCCATAAAAACACACTCAATCACTTTACTATTATCGTTGATAGCTGCATAGTGCAGGGGTGTTCTGTGGTATTTATCTGTCAGATTTATTTTAGCATCTGACGCTGCTAAAAGCTCTATGGACTCCACACTGCCATAGAAAGCACTGTAAAAGATGGCTGACCTGCTGTGATCCTCATCAAGTAGGTTGATTTAAATTTGCTTCTGATCGTCTGCCATTGTACTCAAATGAGCTTCTATTATTCTGCTTTTATTGAAAATCGCGCTATAGAGAATCAAAGAAAAAATACTGAAATAGAATATATAATATTGCGAATATATTTTTAGGATTGGAAATTACTTATAAGAGTAAATTATATTAAATGAAATTTTAATTACAATTATTGTGATGGAATATTTAAAAATTATAAGTGCTTTAATATAATTAATTGCAGATTTACATAAATTCTTAATAATTTTTAGTGTCTAAAAATATTAAATATAACTACATTTCATATATTTATTTATTAACCTTATGATTTATTTTATTTACTCTAAATGCTATAAAAGAATAAAGGTGGGGAGGGTTTTACTTATTTTAAGCGAAGTAGAAGTTTCCTAGAATTTTCAATTCTTTTTGAGAATTCATCCTCTACTTTTAATGTTTTAGATTTTTGTTTGTTTTCTTTCACTATCAAGAGTTTCGATTAAAAAATGAATTAGCTAGTTGAAGTCTACTTTAATATGAGTATTCTTTTTTTGGAGTTAAAGAAAACTTTTACGAAGAGAATAGTAAATTCCATTGTGACTTGAAAATATATTAAACAAGTACAAATCAATTTAATTTATGCTGAGTATGTATATTTTCAAGACATTGAGGAGTTATTTCAAGTATAAAGTGCGAAGTATTACGATACAGCTGAGTTTACTTGCAATTACATATCATTCTTTATCTCACCACTAGTGCACTTTTTGTAAATAAATATCATCAAGACGTTGACGAGCACGAGCAATACAACTACTGCAATTAAAATATTACCTGTAATTCCCTCTTGCTCACTTGCTAATCATGCTTCTTGCTTGAATTTCTTGGAGGCTGTTGGTTCAGTTGAGAAAGCAAAGCATAAAGCGTTTAATACACTGCCAGGGACTAGATCACCTCTGTAAGTTCTATTGTTAATAACAGCACTTGGCCAGTATCCGCTACCGAAGTTGTTTCATAGTCCCATGTCTTCTCTCAAAACTCTGTTGTCATCGGTAGATGGGTTTGGACCTTCAAAACCTTCTCTGACGCAAGTTTGTAAGGCCGTAATCTATGTTGATTTACTTATGACCCATCTTTAAGCACTCTTCATTAACTTCCTCATAGCACATTCTGTGAACATACTGCATGTATTCCCACCATTTTGCTTCTTAGCCCTCTTCTCTCAATAATTTGTGAAGGGAGTGCTCTTATAAATCTTTCTCTAGGATATCTTTGCCAATTACATTTGTGCCTCTGTGATTTATAGCGCAGTATTTTCCATCTGATAAACATTCCTTTCTTTTAAAGTTAGAGTCACAGAATGGGCAAGACCATGTTAGGAAATGTTGTTCAAATTTTACGGTATCCTATACCTGAGTTTTAGAATCTCTGAAGTTTTAATAAAGTCAAGAGCTTTATCGTTTGCAGAGGTATACCAGAACTACCATTTGACCTCATTCTCAACATTTTCAAAAACTAATTCAGCTGATAGTGAAGCTAATCTGGAGATATCTGGGCTTTAAGTTCTAAGGAAATCCTAAAGAATTTAGCTATCCTTCTTGCTAATAATCATTGAAGGAATTCTAATACCAGTTCCAGCACCATCGTCGTTCATAATAATTTGTTTAATATCTGTAGTGCCGCTATCATCAATAATCACTGCTAATGATCCACTAGCCTTTTCAACGTTTCTGACTTTAGTTACGAAATGACAATTGCCTCTATCTACCAAATAGGTGTCAAAATTTAGTCTGGATCACCACTGAAATCCTGAGTGAAATTCGATCTTGCGCATCCATCAGCATTTGAACTGTTGTAATAAATTCTACCAATCTACACAATTTAAATCTTTAAATGTGACTAAATTCCTTACCAGTGATTAGCCATATGGTCGCATAACTAGCTTGAATCTTGAAGTCTATAAGATTAAAATTATAAGAATGGAAACATGTACTTACCTTGGTCAATAAACTTTTCCTTTAGTTATTGAGGCCCATAGATGACCAAGCGTGAAGTTATTAATGAGGTAGATAGCAATAGGGATAATAGTCCCAACACTCTTCGTGAATTAGAAGTCATAGTAGGAAAAATTTAATATTAAATTTTTTATAATAATTTTATCAATTAATTTAATTATCATTTTTTAAATTAGTCACTAAAATCAGACTCTAACAATGTAAATATAATTAGGAAATGGTTATTGGAATAGATTTAATTTATAAACATTATCAGAAAAAGTAAAATTGGTTTGTTCAAAGTAAAATAATTTATTCGTAATTCATTGCTATAACAAGTCACTTTGTTCAATATAATTGTAGTTTGATTTGGTTTATACAGGTGTTTTTTGATTATCATCATGCATTTCTTCATCTCCCTCATCAATCCTTGGGAGTATGGCAGCCATTTATTCAAGGACTACTTTTTTGTAGTTTTTTCTTCTTTTCATCACTCAAGTAGTTTTATCTTGAGAAGTCTTCAATAACTTGATTGGGATCATCCCCTACAAATACTACGAATTTAGACATCTGGTTATGTCCTAGATTTACTTTTAAGTATAGGAGGGGTGTTCTCTTGTCATCAGATCCAAGCAGATTTAGCATTTCTACCTACTGTGGTTTTTAAACTTGCTTAGAAATTTTAACTCTCGTCTACTAATTTTATGGTTATTTTACCTGGTTTTAAGATTGTTGAGTCAAGTATTAACTCTTGTTTCTTGCACTAACTTGAAAATCTTTTGAAAATTAGCGATTAAAAACTGTTTTATCTGCTTGATTTTGGGCTTATAACTAGTAGTTTTATCTCAATGTTTCATTCGGTCTATACAATCTTTGTCCTTTGCTTGTCTTAAATTAGGCTGTGTTGATTTATTATTTTCTATCTTTCTTTAATAGGAATCTGAAGCCATAAAAATAGAGCTGAATATGCAATCTCTTCTATTTTTCTAATATTCAATTTCTATTGTAAAGTGCATTTATCGAAATAAGAGAAGCATTTAATTTAAAATTCAAATTTAGGAAGAAATATACTTGCTTGTTCATTGATTAGTTGTCTTAAAACCTTCTTTATCCTCTTCATCATCATCACTTTCAACTTTTCTTGCTCTTACTGGAATCACGAAAACTATTCGCATTCCGTTCCTGATCTTGTGGTCGTCAAAACCCGCTGCACTGTTGGAGCCACAGCTGAAACCTCAGCTACTTCTAAGTTTGAGAGTGCTATATCAGGATTCAAGCTGGACGAGGAGACTCCATTATGTTTAGCCAAAATTTAATTATTTTGAGATATTTAATAATTTAAAACATGCACAGTCTTAAATTAAAAATTTAAGACTGTGCATGTTTTAAATTATTAAATATCTCAAAATAATTAAATTTTGGCTAAACATAATGGAGTCTCCTCGTCCAGCTTGAATCCTGATATAGCACTCTCAAACTTAGAAGTAGCTGAGGTTTCAGCTGTGGCTCCAACAGTGCAGCGGGTTTTGACGATTACAAGATCAGGAACGGAATGCGAATAGTTTTCGTGATTCCAGTAAGAGCAAGAAAAGTTGAAAGTGATGATGATGAAGAGGATAAAGAAGGTTTTAAGACAACTAATCAATGAACAAGCAAGTATATTTCTTCCTAAATTTGAATTTTAAATTAAATGCTTCTCTTATTTTGATAAATGCACTTTAGATCTATCTTTACGAGGTTACTTATGCTTTCTCTATTCATAAAGAGTCGTAAATACTATCATTTTTAATTATCTTGCTATTCTTAATTCTGTTACTCTTGAACAAGTTTATCTTTAAATTCTTTTAATAATCTTTTATTAGTTTAAGGTGCAAACGTGCACCCATCAGTTTCATGTGAAAATTGCTCTTTACGCTTTTCTTCGACTTTGTGTTTGTGTAGCTAATCTTTTTCTAACATCATTAGTGGTCTATCAAGGGATCTATCATTTGATCTTTCTCTACTCTATTCATTCAGTTAGGTTCATTCAGTTAGGATGATTGAAAATGCTAAGCTTCTTGTAGACTTGATGTTTAAATCATTAATTGACAGAGCCGAACAAATTGTTGATTTTTTGTTCTGGACAATAATTAGCCTGAAATATTATCGATACCTTTTCAGCATTAAATACAATTTAGGCTTTTTAAAAACTGCAGATGGACTCATTCGACTAAACATCTTTATGAAATTTTAGTGATAATGGTACTTGTTTTGATTTCTCTAAATGTTTTGTATCTGCAAGAATTAATGAAGCTTGAAAAATTCAGCTTCATTTTCAAAGTAAAATTCATGACTGCTGTTCTAAGGCAAATTTGGAATTTAATTTTAATCAGATTAAATATTTGTCGTTCTTGATGGATTTGGAGTTAATCCATCCATAGTAGATCTCTTATCCCTTATTGGAGTTTAATCATCATTCGAAATGCTCTTCTCTGACTTTTCTTTAAGAACTCTTGCGGGAGATGGATTGATGACTTCTTATTAATTCTATTTCAACATCCAACTTGGCATCCAAATATTTTAAATTGTACACAGCAATAGTTTTAAATTTCTTCTTGACATCTTATCCTTACAACCTAAGACATCCCGAATTTAATTGATAAGCATTCCATTCTATTCTTCATAAGCACTACTAGTTGTGTTTAAATAGCCCATCATATTTATGAATAAAAAAAGTTAGTGTTTAACTTTTTCTTCTAATAAATCAATATTTCCATTGTTATCCTCATCTCGTTTATGATCTTGACTTTATTCCTATTCTTCTAATTATTATTGTTTTATCTCTTGTGTTTTAATGTCCAAATTTAATTAGATTAATCCAATATGTATTTCTATTTCAATTTTTTCAACAATAAGTCTTTCGGTTTATTTGTTAGAAAATCTGCTTGCTTGATTTCTGAAACTTTAATATGACTTTAATATGAACCATAATAATTTAGATTTTCTTTGCTTTGTAATTCATTCTAGTCAATTAGCTGATCTCTTATTTTTCTCTAGGCATCTTGGTATAATTCATTTATTGTGCTGCGATGAGGAAACTTCTTTTTAATTATTTTTTCTGAATTTTCGTTTATCTTTGGTTTTAGAGTCAAATGTTCGTTGTACTTTTGAGTGAGGTTAAGGATGTGGGAACTATCATTAAATTTCTTAAATTTTCAGTACCTTCCTAGAATAGCACTTGACTTCTTTCGAGTGGAGACATGACTCTGTTCTCATTGTGAGATGAACAAAAATCTCTTGTATATAGTCTTGGCTTGAATAAGTCTTTGCATAATAATGTTTAGCATAAATAATGAAGGGAAGACTGAATTAATTATTCTTGGTTCTGATTTTCTAATTTATATTTAAGCAGTTTAGATTACTCTAAGAATTGCAGTTATTCCTGATAGAACTTGTCAAATGATCTGTTAAGCTAAAGCTTAGACCCAATCTTTTCCTGTAATGATAGATCTTACAATTGCCCTGTAACACTGGCTACATCTACTCTTGACATGCTTAATTGCAATTATTACAATCTTTTAACTGCATTGGCTGAAAACTACACAGTTTACTCTCCTCCTCATCTTTTGAAGTGTTCACAAAATTCTTTTTCATAAAATATTATTCTTTCTCTTTGTACAATCTTTCATGTATTCCAACTTGTGAATCATTCTCATTTAATGCTTGTTCTCTATGCTTATTCTATGCATAATTTTTGATAGATTTCTCAGTTATCAGCAAGTTGCTTTCAAGCTTTTACGTTTAAGTTGAGGTGCCAACTTCTATGAGTTTATTGGAAAGTTGGCGAAATGCCTAGTCGAAATTTTTGAAGTTTTTCTCATTGAAATTTACATTTTCTAAAAAATTAAAGTTTGGCTATTGAATGCTTGGTGGAGAGTTCAATCTTGATGAGCCATTCTAAAATTATTAAAGTTATCCTTTTGGATACTGTTGTAAATTTCTAGGACTAAGGAAATGATTATGGGAAGTATTTTAGTTTTTAGACGACTTTGCTGGCTTGCTCTTGGAGAGAACTAATTTAAATTGCTATTTTTATCTGACTGAGGTGGAAAATTGAAGTTTATTGATTAATTTATGTTTATCGTGCTTGCCACTCCTGAAGCGTTTAAGCGAGGTTTACTCTATGGTGAGAATAAATGAGGAGAAGACCTCTTTTACTTGTCAAAACCCGTTTAGTTCTCGTTCATTTAAATTTAATACTGTTAAATTGAGGGCAGTCTTTGATGTATACTCAGTTGAGTGTATGATTTAAAATTTTCGCAACTAGTGTTTGGACTATTTTAGATGCTTCTCGCATATCATTTTTAAGCAATATTTTCTATTTTATTATTTTAGATAAATTCGTCTGATAGAGCAAGTAGTAACAACTTGGTTATTGGTTTTCAACAGGCTTTTTCAAGGAACCCTGCATAACTAACTGATCTAAAGTAAATATATCTTAAATTGCAAATAAAATTACTTGAATTTCCTGGGGATTGCACATTTTAGTAGTAGTATTAACGATTACCTTGGTTTTTCATATTTGTATTCTATCCATACTATCCTGATAATGCACTATTGCTTGCTACATTATTTTTTTCTACCCTACTCCAGGCTAGTAACTAAAAGCTTTTTATTGAGAGCCTCTGCGGACATCAAAATTATTTTGAGCCAATCTGTTTTTATTCACATAGTTTTGATTTAATTATTAGTCGTTTACTGGAAACCTACCATTCACTGCGTTTGGCTCAAATCCTTGAACTTTTTTTGATATTCCTTCATCGATATCTAATTGGGATGATTGTAAAAATATACAAGTATACTTACCATCTAGAAAATCTCCATTGTCAAAATTATCTACCATTAAATTATAATGAGGGGAAAGTAAATAAAAATACAATAATTATTATTACTGTAATTAATTACTTCCACAAAAAACTTTTGTTTAAGTCATATTTTTAATTGTTAAAAAATATTTTTAATGAATTACTGAATGATTATAATTTCTGATAATCTAGAATGAATATATAAAATATTTAAATTATTTATAGAATTTAGCTTCTATTGTAGTCTTAGTGTTGCAATTAATCATTACTATAAATATAAAAATTAAAAAAAAGAATATATATATAAGCTGATTAATTCACTAAACTTGTATTTACTATACTTCTTCTGTGGCTAGCTGAGGAATATCCACTTCATCTGTAAATATTTTATCATCTTATAATTTTAGCTACTCTTAATCGACTGGTTGCATATTTTCTTACACCTCAATCATTGCTCCATTAATTTGATCAACCTTCTTTTGTTAGTTGCTATGTAATAATCTAAATAATGAATATTTGCTCTCTATCACTTGATCTATTAAAGCATCCACATGATTTCCAGGGGTCTAATTTTCCAGTACTTGCTCTTTCTTCTATTCCTCACTTTAAACCTAAGGTGCATCTCCTTCTAGTTTTTTCCTCTCATCCTCAAGAAGTTTTTCCTGCCATTTTTTGTCGAATTTTTCCAGCAATTTTAATGCAAGAAGAATTTCTTACTAACCTCTCATTAATTCCAAATATTAATTAAAGGCAACTTGCATCACATTCACTTTGCTTTCTAAATGCTGCACATGCTACTTTGATGGGCACCCATATTTAAAATATGGGGGAGGTTTCCTGCCCCGAAATTATATATGTACCCAAGGGGGGAAGTTATTTCCTGCCTCATATACAAAAATATATAATTTTTATAAATTTCTCAAAACCTTAATCATCAAATATGTTTATTATAATTCATATTTTAACATACAGTATTTTGTTATCATGATAAAAATTTCAAATATTTTAATCAAAGCAACATACACTAGTAACAACATATTTCAATATATAATAAGACAATGGGTAAATATAAACCTTCAATATTATTTATAATGTTTTTTTTTATAGGGTTAAGGTAAAAAATAAATTTAATTATTGGGAGCAGGAAACTTCAGTAGGTGGCTGAAAAATGCACGCGTTCAGGAAATTTTTCCCCCTATTATAATAAATATTATATGTATATCCTATTTCTTATGATTAAATATTTATAATCTAAAATTACAAAACAAAAGTGAAATTAATGTGATAATTTTAAATTAACATTAAAATTAGTTAAAATATTAAAATTTAAATATTTTAGTGGTGCTTTTTAAGTGAAATCCAAAGTATCTTCTTTTAGTGTAACCCCTTTTAGGAATCTTGAATAAAATTTTTTCAACAAAAATTACACTTGTTTCAAATATAATAATATTCAAAATTTCATGAATAATTCCAATACAATATTCTGCCTACATATTACTAATTTTAGCTCGCTAAAGTACTCTCTTAATAATCCGACATTTCTAACAATTATTCATTTTTATTTTAGTATAATTTACTTATAATAAATTTAAAATAAAGCTTTTTAAAATCATATTTATCAGAGTAGACTTGCTTGGTAATTATTGTCAAACAATTCTTTTTAAAATATCTCAATGAGAAGTATGGCTCCAATATAGAATAAAGCTATTTTTTCAAGTTATTTTATTGCAAAATTTGGTTTTACTATATTTATTATGCAACTTTACATCATAAATTAATATAATAAACTTCTTATATTAATAAATTTACCTGTCAAAATTTGAAGAGTCTTTAGATAACCTTCTAGTGATAACTTTGCAAATTTATTTAGATAAAAAAGTCCTCTTTCGAAATTAAAAAACAATCCCTTTTTTTAATTTAACATTTTAATTTGAGCTAATGAGAAAATAAATAAATCTGGCTTCTTATCAGGATTGTTCTTGAGAACAAGGAGTTCGCCTACTAGCCCATAAAGTCTGAGTGTATTTATATTTGAGTCTCCGTGCAAATCTTTATATTTTTTTAGCCAAGGTATAGCTAGCTACAAACAGTCCTCGTACTTCTCATCAATCTTTAAAGTCTCAAATACAGTTAAAATCAGGTCTATCATAATTTAAAGTAAAATAACAATTTATCATGTTAGTTTGTTAGTTAGTTTGTTTTTAGCATTGAAATTAATCCTTAAGTTACTAAATCAATCCAGTAGGATAATTAAATTGAGCATCTTATTCTAGAAGAAGTCACGGTTTTTATACAAATCAAAGATTTACATTTTTCTAATGTCTCTCAATGAATTTTAGATCATATCCTGCAAATTGTATAATTCAAGTAAATATTAGGTAGCTTTATTCTGTAAGTCAAGCATATAAATTTGTATTAAAAAATGAGGATTATAAATAAATCAAATGTAGTGATTAAGCTTCAGGAATGAAGTTTTCTAACTTATTTTCGTAGTTACAGAATGGGTTATATTGAATTTCATACTCATATATAAAATAAATGAGCAAACACCTAAAAACTAGTCTAATAAGTATATTTTATCTATATTTTTATGTCTTTCGTAATTCTTTTAATTACTTACATCTAAATCACATAAAATAAAGTAAGTTTTAAAATAAATCCATGACCATATTTCTCTCTAAATCTCTCATGATATCAGAATCCTAGAAAGTCAGTTCTTAATATTCGAAAATTAGAAAGAAATGAGAAAGAAATGCTACTCATTCGATTTAATAAAGAAAGTAGGGTCATTTCCCTCTATCACAATCAATTTATTCGCTTCGAACTGGCAGGTTTCATTTTCTGTATCTTTGATCAAGTAATAAACGTTTATTGTAATATATTTGCCAAATTATAAAAATACCCTTTAAATAGACTTTTTTTCTTAAGTAGTTTACTTTTAGCATATTCCTTTGATTATCTTTTCTAATAATTTAAACACCCTCTGTATCTATTAAATCCTTAACTGATTTCAAGATATCTATAAGAATTTTTTTCCAATCCAAATCCCATTGTAGTTTCAACTCAACTTCCTCAATAGTTGACTTTGTCTCAATATTTTAGTTTTGAACATAATCAGACTCTTGATCATAGTAGTGTAAGTTATCGATTGATTCTAGCTTATGTTTAGGGATGCTGGTTTATTCCATTTCTGCAAACGGAACGAAGGTAATTGCTGGTTTTAGAGCCCAGTCTATTACAAATTTGTATTTAGAGAGTTGAGAAACTACAAGTATTGACTCCTACTTATTCTCATTTTTCAATTATTCTATGATATTCAAAACGAAACCAGTATTTTAGGCGGAGTACCTTGATAACTTATAAGCTACTTCTAATATGTCCATTTTTATTAAGTCACTTAGCATTTCTTAGCACACATTATCATAATCTGTAGTCACATTTGGATATTGCTATAAAATATTAGTGAAATTTTTAACATTTATAATTCTAAATTAGAATTTTTAAAAGTGCGATATAAAATGAATCTAATTTGATAGTATTTAAGTCCCTTAGTCTCTTCAAGGCATTAAAAAACCCCAAAACCCTTAATGAGGTTTATATGTGCTTTGATTTGAAGGGTATAGTTTGGGGTCTTATTGGGGATAGCAGAGAAAACGCAGGTTTATAATTTAATGAATATTTAATGAGTATTCGTGTACTTAATTTAAACAAATTTTATCTGCTTGTCTTTGTTTTATCTCTTGAATCTAGCCTCTCTAATTTCTAAAGTATATCGTCTAATGATTGGCGAGGATAGTGAGTAGCTCTCACGATTATCATATCTACTATACTTTTAATTTCTTAGCATACATCTTCTTGCTTGATATGCTTTTATGCCAAACTTATTGATTATTTTTCATGCTTAGTACCAAAATAAAACATATTTTCCCTATCACTTTCTAATATTATAGTAGCAACTGCCCATACATCCCACTAAACTGAGCTATTAGTCCACTTTTATCTTATTGGACAGTATCTTGTGGTACCAAGAACCTTATCTAACGTTATATTTAATTATCGTAAAGCCCTATTGAAATCGATGACAACTACTTCTAAAGGGCAGAGTTTCAAAATAACATTTTCAAGCTTCAAATCTCTATGAACATATCCAAGTTCATGTAATTCTTAGACACTCTTTATCATATCTGATAGAATATATTTCAAATCATTTGGGTATCTGTTATGATATAGATAGTCTCTTAGAGTCATATCAAATTTTTAAAGCCTTAATGCGATGAAAGCAAATCCTAAAATAACACAATCTAACTTTAGCAAGTTCTTGCAATCTCATTTCTATGCATCTCTTAGAGCCATATATTCGTTAGCGAATTCATTCTGGTACTGCTCATTCTTAATCAGATATCTGAAAGGGTAAAATTTATATACATACTCATCAACCACTATGAACTTTACTTTGTTAGGCACGCTTATATTAAAATAATCTTCAATACAATTGCTAAGATCAACTGCATTCAATGCAGGAATATAAATTGCTCTCATTTAGAAACATGCTAAAAACGTATTGCCTGCAGGTTGATTCATAGACTCATATCGTTTATATCTCTTGAGCTTCTCTTTCTATTCTTTTTAAGACTCAATAGTATTCGATTTTCTTTTAGCTGGTAATAATATTTTAGTTTCTTAATCTTAAATCAAGAAGTCGCTAAGGTGATGCTTTTGCATGTGCCTTTTAACTTTAAATGAGTAAGTATAAGACTTCATGCATGTAGTGCACTAATACCTGCCATCTACCTTATCGTGCTTGAAATAGATTTTGGCTTTGCCAGAGTGTATCTCTTTAAGGTGTCTCTTCAAGCTAGAATCATTTGAGAAGAAATTTTAGCAGTCTTCACATTAAAATGTTTTAATTATTTCTAATGGTTGCTGTTCCTTATCATCCTCAACCAATTCAACTTATGTTTAAACTCCCATCTCTGCACTCTACTTCTTGTTTTATCTAAATTTCAAAGACCTCAGCTTCAAAATCTAGAGCTCTTAATTCAACCTCCTTTTCAATATAAATTACTTCTGATTTCTTGGAGGAGCCAAAGTTGAGCAATGATTAACCAGTTCCAAGAGAAACTGCCTTACGATTAAAGTTAGCCGCATTGTTTAAATTAAAATTTACATTTCTATTATAATGCTCTAATAACCTCTCTATTTATAGTTGCACTGTAAAGGAGTTGACACTGCAGCAATAATAGTTGATAATAAGGTGTTAGAAATAATATTTATACTTAGTTTATAACTATAACTTTTCTAATTTCATGCTTAATATTTTTAATTTTGTTACCAACATTGAATAAATTCAGGTTGGTACTGGTACCAATCAGGTTTTGAACAAGATTGGAACTTTTCCATTAATACCTCAGTAGTTTAAAACCAGGTACTAATTAAGTCTAGGTACTATTTAAGTTTTGGTACTAATTAAGTTTTGGTACTATTAAATTGGTACCAATTAAAATTGAACGAATTTAGTACCAGTACTAATTAAATTTAAACAAATTTAGTACTAATTTAATGGAACTAAATTGATAAAAAGGAGCTCCATCTCTGAAGTTTGTTACAGCTTCTGCGAACTTTCTCCACGTATCTTTGCAGGGTTGACCAACTATAGGATGCCCATATTTAATAGTAAGTTTTTAAACAATAGGATCCAAAAGTCTATAAATTATTATTTGAAATTCATTAATAGGAAGAGGAACAAAGATGGAATCACTCAATGATCAAATGAAAAAGGTTTAAGCTCAAGAAATGATATCAAGATTCAGAAGTAAAGAAGATCTCTATCGATACCTAACTTTACATCGCATTCTTTCTTGATGACTATTGACATATTATTTAGTTAGTTTATTCCTTCCAACGATGGAAGGTATCAAAATTTCATTCTTGAAAGCAATACTTTGTAAGGGGAAGAAAGCTTTTAAAAGTAAAGAGATTAAACTAATTGAAATTCCAAACTACCCTGAGATTTCAGTTACTAATCTTTATGAGGATGCTATGAAAGATGAGGAGTGATTGTTTACCTTCCTACAAGAATCAACTATCTAATAAACTACTAGAGAGGAACTTCTTCTTTGGTGTTCTTGGTACAATAAAAGAGGAGTATCTCAGAGAAATAATTGAAGAAGCTCATAAGAAACGATATTCTATCTCTCCTAAAGACTAGAAGAAGCAAGGCATTCTAATAAGCTCAGCTTTGCTAGAGGAACTTAAAAAGCATCCTTATCTTTCAAGTAAGCTTTGACATATAACTTTGTAGGAAAATATGGCACTGGGATATATCTAATGAATGAATACGCTAAGGTTCATAGAGATAGAAAACAGCAGACAGTTCATTAAGTTAGCAAGAGACTTTATCATGAAATATAAAACCATAAGATATGAATATTGATGCAGGAGATGGCAGTAAGATAAGAAAATTAGGGCCTGTCAAGCCTTAAGAAGAAGAAGAAGAAAAGAAATAGATGTCTAATCACTTTAAGGGTTAATTTGATATGTGAACTATTTCATTCATTCAAGTCTAAAACTTATTAATAAACATTCATTCTCCCATTCTTTGAACATATCTTAGTTATCTTTATTCACTCTCTTGCATCTACTTTGTATTAAGTCTACTGTATCGATTGGTAAATCATGCATTAGATGATACCGCAGTAGCTTCTTGTAGTAAGTCTTGATTTAACTCCAATAGAATCCGATTCCATTAAACTGAGGACTGTAAGGAACGTTGTATACAGGAGTTATGTTTAACTCTTCATAAGCTTTCTTAGATTCCCTAGTCTTATGAACTGAAAGGTTATCAACAAACAGGATTATTTCTTGGTTAAAATACTTGTCTCTAAGGTTATGCAAAAACTCAATATACTGCATTCGCTTAATAGAGCGAGGATGAATGACATAACTTTCTAATCAAGAATCTTCACTAATACCAGCTAAAATTGAGTGAGTGACTACTTTCACTTTTTAGTCATATACTTCTATGTTATCATACTTCTTGTACCATGACTTATTAATAAAAGAGTTGAATGTAAACACTGCTTCATCAGCGTGTATGAAATTGATGTTATTAGTAATAGCTCTCTGCATTTAATAATATATAAAGTTTAAATTATCACTATAAAATGGCACTGTAAAATCAATCAATCTCTTCACTTTGTCAACAATCTTGAAAGTAATACCATTTCTTCAATAAATATTAGATATAGTCTAAGGCGAGATACGCATGTCAGGAAAATTGCGATGAGAAATTACGAGGAAAGTGTAACTAGTACTTAAGCGTTATAGAATCATAGAGGCAGTCAAGATGGGTCTGAGTGAACTTTAATTTTCTCGTGGATGTTTTCAAGTACCAGATAAAAAAATGCTAAACAGCTACAAGGCAGTGATACCTAACAGTTGAGGCACTCTTGTGTAAGAGCCTATAGCTGCATAATTTAGCGCTGGTTTGACTAAGTGTGTGTTAATACTTGTACCATAACTAAGCTTTAGCAAATAAATATAAATATTTCTCATCATAAATAAACCCTAAATTTCGCTAATTTCTTGCAAATTGGCCTAATTTCTCTACTAACTCCAATTAGACCCCCAACTATACCCTACAAATCAAAGCACTTATAAACCTCATTAAGAGGTTTTGGAGTTTTGATTGCTGGAATGTTCTAATCAATGAAAATTTGTCCCCATCAAACAGCTACTTCTTTGAAACCCCTCTCATACATTAAAACGATTAATTCATAAACTATGAGGCATAGGCTTTTTAGATACCTTTAAGAACATATATTGGTTCATTATCACCTCTCAAGTCATCTAATTTTAAGGGAGTCTAAGATCTCCCACTTTAACTTACTAGTCTCTGAAAATAAGCAAGTTTTATGGCTTCATATCACCATAATAGAAGTTCCTCTAATGCAAATAGGCCAAGATTTGAATATCTGTAGAAGTAATAAGTTAGTTTTTATGGACTATATTCTTCTACGTATTTCTCTCTTTGGACTGGATCCATCCAAATCATGAGTAAATCATACAAAGTAAGAGGCTCTCTCGACAATAACACAGTATCTCGATGTCGATCATAAATTTTTGAAATATAAATGTAATATGAAATTTAAAATCAACAATTAATTATTCTAAATTACTAAATTAAAATTAAAATGGGTCAATTCTTCTCAAACATTCCAAATTACCTTTTTACATTATACACATATTTTACCATTTATACTATAAGTAAGTAAATATTTTCTATTTTTAAAACTTATACAGAAGTTAATATAACACTAACGAATAAGATTAGCTTATTGAATTTATGTTTTAATAAAGCATTTACAATTTAGCATGAGAAAGCTGCTGATTACAGTTCTATTGTAAATTTTTACTAAAAAATATCAAAACTCATGACTTTACTATAAAAAATAAATATAAATGCAAAACTAAGTCTCTTTACAGAATCAGAAATGATTAGTAAATACATAAAATAATTTAAATATTTAATTTCATAATTGGATAACTTATTTTATAAAACTATGAGCATTCATTTTTAGCTCTTTTTTATTTAATTTTTTTATATAAGTAATAATTATGTTTGTGAATTATAAATATATGCATTTTTTATTTTTATGTTTAAATAAATTCCTGATCTTTTCTATTTTATCAATATTAAAGATTTTTGGAGGTCGTACTCAATAATTTCTTCCTTAAATTCTGCTAGAAAATTTGGATTTCAAAGGAGTCTTAAATGCTAAGTTTCGCCCATAATATCAATATATGCTTACTACGTCAATAAAAGATTGTCCAACTTTTCTTCGAGCTATGTAGTTTTAATGAAGACTTCATCCATCCCTAAATATTCTAATCTATAGACGATTGCCTCACCACCTCTCGGGATCTCAGAAATTGATAACGTTTTAGTACTTTGAAGATCGCTTTCTCAAATATTTAAATAAATCTTGAACAATAAGAACCATTTAACTTACTTTCTTTTGATCATAAGATATAGGTATTAACTACTGATTTTCTCTGCATCTGTCTATAAGTGCACTATCTTTTTCATGATAATCTATCTCAAATACTCTATTAATTAAAGGTAGGTAGATGTGGGCTCCATCATCAGTCAACTTGTACAGAAGTTTATAGTCGTCAAGGGTTCTTATATATATATATAGATTTAGAATAAAATAATTTCTTTGAGATGTATAGCTCAACCGAGTTAAAGAGGCTGGGAAGTCTTTTGATTTGGTAGTTAAATAAGCAACTGACTCTTATTTCCCCATAGACATAGGCATTAAGCAATATAATGAATATAATAAAATATGACATTGGTTTTTCCGTAACATCTCAATCCTCATCGACTTCAAAGTCGTCTTATACTTGTTGATCGTTTATTTGAAATTAGTTTTTCTTATTTTTAAGCGTTATCTCAAAATGCTAATGCTTTTTGTTTATAAGTGTGTCGTCTATAATTTATTTGTAAAAGTAAAATGAATAATTCTTAATAATTCTCTACTTTTACTCTCTTATTTGACTTAGTGTTAAGCTCTGCTCTACTTAAAAGTCTCTTAAACTCTTTGGGTAATGCCTTCTTTTTTGTTATATATTGTAATAAGTAAATCTTTCCTGTGGAAATCAACTTTTTAGTGGACCTCCAATGAAAATTAATTATCTAATTATTCCTAAAATTCCTCATGATTTTCGTCTTCGTTAAGTTCATGAATTACATCAATATTTTTCCATGCTGCAGTAAATAAAAAGATATAAATAAGTAATTGCAGCTTTTTTGGAGGGTGAAATAGGGTCAATTTTATTTATTTTAATTTCTTAATTAATAGACTCATCTCTTGAGTTATAAGTTTCTTGATATTCCTACTCCTCATAAGGCTATTCTTCTTCTGCATTCAATTATGTTCCAGTAACCAATGTACTAGCATCTTTGAACATATATGACCTCTGTTAAAGATAATTAAAGCCTATTAAAAAATTATAATTTGAGAGGTATGTTATTGGATCTAAGGGCTTTTATAATCTGTGACTATTAAAGGCTTGGCGTAGTAGACTGTTAATTCCTGGCTTAGAGAGATAAAATTAAAGTCGTTTTACCATTATGTATGAATTAAATATTAATTTGATATTATGGCGAATATATTTAAATTTCTTATTTCATTTAGGAATTTCAAAATTTCTTTAAAAAATGTTTCAGTTGTCTTTTTAAGACATAAATTATTCTTTTTTTGAGAATTTAAAATTCATTTAATTTATTGTTGCATTATATTAAATATAAATAAATATTATTATCATTAAAAAGTGTCTTCCAACTTAAATCACATTTAAAATTCATTGTAAAAATGTGCCCTTTTAAATATATCCATAATTAAAGCAAATTCCAAATAATAAAAGTTAATAAATAAAAAGAACGTTCCAATCGAATCATTATATCATGACTACGATCCTGACTTTAGGTCTTGAGTGACGGCTTCAGGTGCGATGTTAACGTCGTGTGCCAAGTCTAACGTCATTACCACAATATTGAATATAAATTTATTTTATTAATTTCATGGTGATGGTAAAAATCTATTTCGATTTAATTGGTTTTCCAATCCTATAATTAATTTTCAAATCCAAAGTTATTTATCAATTTTTCGATGTAAATTTGGGCTAATGAGCAAGAGTGGAACACCTGAGATGAATTGCAATCCATTTTTTATTCATAAATGATAACTTTTTCTGATTTTATGTTAATAAACGGGTCACTAGATTGAAGATTTCTAATAATATATTATATTTTGAGGTAACCAAAATGTTAAAAATAAAAATTTTTATTATAAACAGAAAACAAAATCAGAAAGTTAACTTGATTTCTTTTGTTAGTTTTTGAATTTTATCAATTGAATTTACATGTAAGCCTGATTAACTTAAATATATTTTTATCTCAAATTTCTATTTTTACATTATTTATAGTTTTCAATCTGCTTTTACATGTTTAAGACCTAACATAATAATAATTGAACATTGATTCTCATTTTAATTCATACATTTATATTTTTATATTACTATAAAAATGAAATGATATGTTGGTAAATATTATTCATTAACTTAAATTTGTAATCATTAAATGATTTACTCATATTTCTTAATTTGAAAATTTAACATAAATTATTTCAAGTTCAAGCTTCTCAATAGCTGCAGAAATTAAGTATTACATAGAGGGTGGAAGCTAAATCGGGAAAAAATAAAGAATTTTCAAACAAATATATAATAATTTTAGAGGCAAAAACACTTTAATTTTTTTCATTAACTTTCTTATATTATTCTTAGTTATATATGGTTATTTGAAATTTTATAATTTTATTAACGATTATTACTTATACCTATATTTTCTAATCATCAATATTTGTTATTGAATAGTAAGAAAATACATAATTAAAAATATCATAATAATTTTTGGAATTAAGTAGAAAGATAGTGATTTAAAGATATTAAAATAATAAACTTAAATTCATATATCTTAGTTAATAAAAATATAGATTTATTAAAATACTCGTAGTCAAATATAAATTAATTGGAATTATTTTCATAAAGAAGTATTTATCAAATAATGTCAAAAGAAGTAATGAATATTAAAAATATTATTAATTATAGCAAAAGCTATTAATTAGTAAAGAAACTCTAAACAAAATTGACTCTAATTTAAAGAATATAATAGTCTCATAATTTATTTTATAGCAATAGGATTTATTATTTTTTGCGTTATGTAATGTCTTGTTGAGGGAGGGAACAAGGTGTGAGTGAGGTAAAAAGAATGGTGTCAAAAAAATAATCATTTATAAAAGTGTGGAAAGGTTTGCAAAAAGGAGTAGTGCTGAGATAAGCGTGGGTGTTAGGGGGGTAAATTTGACTAATCAAAAATAAATAAAATAATTAGTATAAGCAAGGAATATTTTGGATTTAATTTTAATATGAATATTTAATTATTACTTTAAATATGTAAATTTATCATAATTATTAGTGATGCTAGTGAGTGGGTGATTTAGTATTAATTTTTACTTTTATTCAAATATTTAATAGGAAATTCTATTATAGTATTCAGTAGAGTTTTAACTATATTATGGAAGATTGTTTTGAAGAGTAATTGTCTTTATTAAAATATTGAAATTTAAATTAAATTTATCAGATTTTTGAATGTCCAAATATTTAATATATAAAATAAAATTATTTTATAGTAGCTTGGATTGCTTTCATTTAAAAAATATTTTTTCGATAAAAACAAATAATGGTTTTTAATAAAAATCCTATGATTGTTTGTGTATTATGAAGAATTGTGAAGATTAGTTAGATAATTAAATTAAAATTTTCTAAATCAATGCTTATAATCACTATATAATAAATTTATTGTCTATGATTTTATCATTTAACATTTATATTCTCATATCTATACCTTTTACATGGGGATATATAATATTATTAATATATAATAAGGATTTTAAATCTTAGTTTATGTAAATACTAACTCGCCATTTGCATTTCTTTCAACATTTGAAAGATATACAAAAAATAGTAATTTATAAATTAAAATAGCATAAAGACATTCTCTGTCTTGCATATCCTATATTAAGAATATGAAATTTTAAACTGATTTTTAAAAAAAATAATTAATTAAATTTATTTGAAAATAAATCAGCTTTTTATCGTTTTCTGAATTTGAAATAGTTGATACAATCCTACTTCTCTAATTTATATTGTATCAATTAACGCTTTTATAAAATAATTATTTTGCTTAATATCTTTTCAGTAAATGCACTAGAAAACAAACTAAAGTAGTAAAGGTTTCATTCCTTTTAAAAAATTGAAAGATGGAGGCATGAAATTCATAATTTATAGTTTCAGGCCATTTTCTTATAATATTTAGAGTGTTTTAAGATTTGAATCCATTGAAAGTTTTGAAAATTTTGTCAGATAAACCATTGACTTTTTTACCTCATCAATTAAAAAATAAATTTGAATTAGTTTCTCTTTTTAATTTTAATATCCACGATTAATCTAATAAGAATAAATAATAATTATTGCATCAGGTGAGTGATTTTTAAATAGGATTAATTCACTTCCTAAGCCATATAGTTTCAATGTATTTTCATTAGAATCACCTTTTAATTTGTTGTATCTCTTGAGCCAGATAGTACCATAATCCATACATAATTCAAATTTCTTCTCTCTAAACAAAAATTTCAAGCATATCATTATGAAATCAATCATTTATATAATTATAAAATAAATAATTTAAATCAAGTTAAGAGTAATAAAGTTAATAGATGAATATTTATACTTATGATATTTAATATTTAATTATCAAATAGTTAAGGCATTCCAACTATATATGTTATCCTTGAAATAGTTATAGGAATATTGGTGATACATAAAAAAAATTGGTTTAAAAATAATTTATAATAAAAATGCAATTCAATTTGTGAGATTTAAAATAAAAATTTATTAATCTAAAAATAAAATTGTATGTTCTTATGCATTGCAATATTAACAACATAATTCTAAAACTATTCTGTCTGTAATTTAATGATTTAAATAAAGATTTTTGAAGTTAAAATATTACAGCTATAACCTTGAGCTGCATATTTATTTTTTGAGGAAGATGAGTAGAAGCGAAGTGGTTTGTTTTTCAAAGGAGTCTTTATTCCTTCACAGGTGCCATGTCAGTTCATTTTTACTTGTTAATGTCACGACTCAGATTGATGCTTTAATTTTAGTATCAAACAGTGATATGTAAAATTAATTTGAGATTCCTCATTTGCTACTACTACTACAGTTATAACCATTAATTTTGATATTGGTATTTTTATTTTCAAAAATTCTATATTCTTCTAACATTTAGAATGCAAGATTTAATAATTTAATTAATTATATTTGATAATTTTTGCCTGTAAAACATTTTTTGCTCAATAATGTATAAAGAGCACTTTAATTTTGGATCAACAATTTTAAATTAACAATTATTACTAAAATAAATTTGAATCGGGAAATTGACATATAGAAATTCAAATCGTTTTTAACATAAGGCTTAAGAGGCACTAATTTTGAAGGCTCTCAATAATAATTTGATTTATGCTAATTTCAATTTTTAATCTAATTAAATACATTTATCTCTTGATTTATTAAAATCTTGCCTTTAAAATGTACAAAAAATGTACAATATTCAATGTGCAATAATGCGTAAAAAATATAACTGATGTCATCTGATATGAACCATTACATCTCCCTCGCACCAGAGCCTTTTTATGGCTCTACTAACACTACATCAAGCTACGCTGTACCGCATCTTGTCAGAGCTTGATCACCCGTGCCCTTAGAGCTTCGCTGTGGCCGTGTTCTCAAAAGTCTACCGAGATATTATTGCACAAGTTACAGGAACGCATCTTTAAATCTGATAGAGGTGAACTCCGTAAGTTTCAGTGGGCGAGCGCTGCTATTAGAACACTGGTGATCAAACTCAGACAAGATGCGGTACAGCGCATTCTGATGTAGTGTCGGTAGAGCCATAAAAAGCTTCTGCGTAATGGACCTGTAATGGTACAGATCAGCTGACATCAGAAGACTAAGGGTGTGAAAGAGCTCCATGATCTAGGGTATTTTCATAGAGATTTGAAGCCAGAAAATGTTAATGATATGTTTCTATCGTTTAGAAGTATGTGTCATAGAATTCAACAGAGCAATAAGACAAGAGATAGTGACTTTAGCTTAGGTTCTAGGAACTCCAGGATTTTTCCCAATAAAAAAGAAGTGGACGAATGGCTATGTTTAATGGGATGTTGGGCGGTAGCTGAATTTATATTAAAGTGCTATTTGGAAAGCATGTCATACTTTGGAACAAAACATGAGAAATATTCAAAAATTTTTGCTGCTACACGTACTAAAAAAGATGAAATTTGCAATTAATAGAGAATAGTTAAAATGATAATCTTAAAAGCTCCAGCATATCCAAGATATTCATTAGATGATATACTAGAACATATTAAGACTACTAGATTCAAGAGGTATCACAAAATTAAGCATATAGAATTTGACATAATTAAGTACACTTATACTCTTTAAATATTCATTAAATTCGCATTTGACCTCAGTTTTTTCTGCTATCCCCAATAAGACCTTAACTATAACCAACAAATTAAATCACTTATGCATCTAACTAAGGGGTTTTGGGGTTTTGATTAATATACTAGAAAGTAAATACATTTTTATTTGATTTTTAAAATTTTTTAGAATTATTATGTAAATGTCCTGTCTTGACATTTATTATAATATTATAATTAAGGGGTAAAGGAAAAAATGGGGGATATTAGATTTCTTTTTTTGTATTAGAATAATTGTAATTTGAATTTTCAATTTGCTAAAAGTGAAATTCAGATATTTTTTAATTAATAAATATTTAGACAAATTTTGATAGCTTCATCTAATGATTACCAATCCAACTTTAATTTAGATTTTTTATTTATTCAGCTATATATTTAATAGCTAGATTAATACCTTTTTTCACTCCTAAAGATTTATTGATTTCTTGATAAAAAAAAGCCATTCAATTGGGACCATTTCAAAATGATTAGGCCCTTGTTAAAAATTGATTATTTAGAGTAATCTGAATTTTTTAATATACAAACTGCGGTTGTATGTGGCATTGCCTAAAAGAAATATGGTATCGCTTTTTTAGTTTTTCTCTTTTTAATAAAGTATACTAATTAAGTCCAGTAAAAAATTGTAGAAAGTTTTACTGTTATTTTAAAAAGCTTTAGTCATATAAAAGGACACTAATCGTTTATTAGATACCTTCTATAACAATAACCTTAAAGGGCCGTTGAGAAAATTCAGAATAGTTCTTAAGTCCTTTAAAATCCCAACAATTCTTGACATCATTAAATAACTAGATTCTGCTTTCATCAACATTTATTATAGTCTTCTATAAGTTTGATTATTTATCGATAAAATTAATAAAAAATATATAAATTGTTAAAAGTGCACATGAAGATTAAGAAACACTAAATAGATCAGTCATGTTTATAATTTTGCGATAAATAGAGTGTAAGAAATGTGAATTATTAATTTAGATATAATTATCGTAACAGTAAAAGATCAATGAAATTGATTACAACCTAAATTGAAGGCAAATACATGAGTAATTAATTATCAATAATAGTTCTAATGTTTTTTGAGTTTTAAATACTAAAAAATTTAATTTTTAGATAATTATAATTTCATAGATGACTTGAAAATGGAGTAGAGTATCGAAATTTAATTGGACTCTCTAAAAAATCCTACAATGTTATAATTGACTTAAAGAAAACTGTGTTAATTCAAGAGGCAAAGTCAAGTATGAAAACTAGTCAGAAACATTGATAAGAAAATTTTTTGAAAGGTTGATAACCACAACATCTAACAAAAGTACAGAAAATATTTTATTTAAAAATTATTCATGTGATTTGAGATTGCTTTTTATCATTCTTGTTAAAAAATTTCACCTTCCAAAAACCTGGCTCGATAATTGAAACTCCTTTTAGTTTAGTAACGATCTCAACATCTTATAGTCTTGTATTAACGTGAAACTGCACAGATCAATGTCTTGAATGCTTAGCTACAAAAGACGTGAATTAGCGTCAACCTTTATTAACTCATAAGTAATATGAGCTCAATACTGAAATATTATATGCATACTTTTCATTTGAATTTTAATGATTTTTCTTTGTCTAGAAGTAAACTATTAAGAGTTGTATCGAAGTCCTAACATTCTTTTTAAAAAAGTTTTCTCTTTCACAAATTCAGATATATTGTTATGCTTTTTTAAAAAAGTTTATCCAGCGTATAAGAGGCCAAAGCTAGATAATATTGCTAGCGTGATCCTTATTCTTTTGTTTCTTTTTTTCATGATTTTTATCTCTTTCAAATTATATAATATAAAGTAAACAATATTAGTAGCTCTGTTTGACCCCATAGTCTATAATTTAGTAATTTTTCTTTGCTTGATTTATTTCTATATTATAATAAAAATACATTTTTAGTTTCATTTTTGCAGTGTCATATGCAAAATCTGTTTTTCGATAGAGTTCCCTATATCTAATTATTAAATAAGATAAAGATTTTCTAATTATCATGATACATTTTGTGAAATTTTTTAATTAAATTAAATATATATTAAATGAGAGATTAATTTTTTAGATTAGAATCATTTTGAAGCACAGCACTCATTTAAAATTTTGGCTTCAAAAAGAATAACACTAAATTTTCTTTTAGTGGTCTCACCTGGTAATACCACAGATGTCACCTGACAGGTATTGCAGAACGAAACAAAGTGAGGATTCAGAAGGCTCTCCTCATACAAGACATGAAGATTACTATTTTATGAAGAATATGCAAAGCTTTATAAGAAATTTCCATTTTTATTTGTATAATAAGTATTCTTATTAACTTTAATTAATTTTTAATTCATTATTAAATTCTCCAATTTATAAATCATGAATACATTACTTTTAATATAAAAATGTAAGTAAAATATAAACTCTGGATATTATTTTAACATGTTTTTCTTTTAGGTATAATTTCTTGAATATTTATTTTGTAAACATTTATTAAATATTTTACTTATAATTTAATATATCACTTTTTAATATAATGCATTTCATATTTAGAGTAAATTATTATTAGAGTATATTTATTTAATTTAATTATTATAATTATGGTTCTCTACCCTAAAGCAGGTTTATAAACAAAATCAGTAGTAGAGTACATAAATTATATAATTATTATAATCTTAAAATTATACATGTAAAAAGTTGATTTCCTCTATTGAAGATGAGAGTCTCCTAGTTACTCTACACTAAGCATAAGGGAAAACGCACTAGTCACTAGAGGAAATCCCCTTAGGCCCTGGAGGAAATGATCCACTCAAGCGAATCAAAAAGTGGTTATTACATCAAGCACCTTAGTTCAGGTTTTCAAAATGCACATGCAGAAGCACAAGCAGGGCTTTTTGATGATTCTTGTTGCTGCGCTGGATCATCTAAATGTAGAATGTCTGACTTTCAATGACTTAAATTTCATAATTATGATATTCAGGATTCAGTCCAGCATATCCCCAAAAATAATGTTCTTAGGAAATCTCTTTTCCTGAGACACTATTCTATGTCAGATATTCCATTTCTCTAGATATTTCGATGAATTCTGAGATGGCCCTGGCAGTTCCCCATTCAAAGATACTCCCTTAATTATCTTTGCAATACTTTATTTTACTAAATTGCATTTGGTAAAATATTTGGGGTTAGTACAACATTAATTAAAAAGCCGCAATATTTATAAAAACTCAGCTGTTTAACAGCATAATTATACTATTTTCACATTATAAAATAAAAATTTGATTATACTTAAAATGGTTTCAAAACCCCAAAAAAGAAGCAATAGGACCTGCCCATGAAGGTGATCAATAGGCTCATAACTCAATGAGACAGTGCAGAAGTGGACGAACTTTTAGAATGACAAAAAGAAGGTCATCGCTGGGAAATCCAAGGAGTGAGACAGCAGGATTTCAAAGATGAGTCTTTGGATCTTCAAGGTAATTTTATTAACGACATTCTGAGCATGATTGGATTAAAATTAAAGATTACTTTTTTATTTGATTTTTTTTCAAATTTTTTAAAAAATTTGATAGAAATGTAATTTATTTATAAAATAGAAATGCGTATCTATTTAGGCAATTTTAAATATGCAAATTTATTCAAACAATAACATTTATAAAGCATGTTTTTTATGGAAATTAGATAAATTTATGTAATTTATTATTTTTCCCTAAAAACATCTAGAAGAAGTTGAGCTTGTCAGGATTTATTATTAAATATGTTAATCTTTGTATTTATATATTTCCATTTAAAGCTACATTAAATCCTTCATGATTTTTAAGTTTCTGTTATAACGCCTTTTATTGAATAAACTAAATAAAAAATGAAATCCATTGAAAGGGAATCTTTGAAATGCATACTTGATTCTTTAAGTTATAAAAATATTATTTTTTTTTAAAAATTAAATTAATGCTTTATATCGATGATAATTTTTATAAATTTAAAAATATATTATATCTGATTAGAAATATAATTAAACTATTCCAGATTAAAAATATAGATTAAACTAAAAAAATAAAATCTGCTATTAAATAGTTATATATTACTCATCATATAATATTCTTGAAAGTGCCGGTTTTTTAATATTTTTACAATTGATTACTTAATGGGCCTACTATAAATATGATCGCTAATTATTATTAAGGTAATATCTAACACATTGATAATTAGGTTTTATTATCAGAGGTATTTTTATTTCACAAAAAATCGGTATAAGTCCTATATTTTTATATTAAACTTTTAAACCTAATACAAACTGCATATTCAAACACTCTGCTAAACAAGAAAATATTTAGAAATTAAAGAAAAATTGTAATAAGAATAGACTATTCAAATTTAATTGTTATTTATAAATCATATTTTATAAAATATCCTCATAGTTATTAGATTTTAGTACTTTTAAATATAATTTACTATAAATTAAAAATATTAAAGGCATTTTTTTCAATAATAATTTCTCATAATTTCCGATGTTTATATTTTAATTCTAATTATATATTTTTGCATTAAAAAGTGGTTTTTTTTTACTTACTTTCAAATAATGTGTAAATCAAATAAAAAATTGTTGAAAACTTAATACTATATTTTCTCTTTACATATAATTCTAATTGTTCAATTATATTAATAGAATTATTAATGGTATTAAGTAAAGAGAAATGTAATATGTTTTGTATTTCTAACGAAAAATATTAATATTATTCAAAAATTACAAAAGCTCTTAAAATTATAATAATAATAATAAATTAAAAAATATGCTTATTATTATAAATTTTAATAAATTTATTAGCAGTTGTAATATACTTTAGGTTTAAAATATAAATACTATAGAGAAATATCATGAAACATTTATTTATGTAAAAATCAGAGTACTTTGCACACTATTTATAAAATGAAGTTCCCCCTCTTCATTCTTTCTTTTCAGTCCCTTGATCAATTAGTGTTTTTAATCTTTCTCTTCTTTGTTTCGACTATACAAGATATACTTTTAGCTTCATCATACTTGATTTACTATTCATTTCCTTGCTTAGGTCTCATCTGCTCTCCAGAATAGGCTTGCCTTCTATCCTTTTACTTCAAAGATCTCCTCATCAATATCAGTGAATGTTCCTTCAAAGCCAATGAAATCTCTGCCATCAGTCCGCTTTGATCTTCTCTACTAATAAAGCGTCACATCTAACTATCACTATCTTCGAATTGTAGTAGAACGAGTCCGATCCTCTTTCGTTGTTTGCTAGTTACCACAGAAATTCGCTTCTTCTATCCATGTCTCATACTGCATCTTCTTTGTTTAAGGTTTCCCTTGATTTGCTCATCTTTATTTATTTTTGTAATAAATTAAAACTCCAAATTATAAATGAACTAATACCTTTGAATCTTCAAACAATCCTTGACAAATATCTGAAATACTGGCTCTCTTAATGATTGTCTTTATAAAAACTTCAAAAATTATATAAAGATCTATATCGAAATAATTTGCATTTGGTATGTCTCTATTTAAGAAACGAGAATTTTCAAAAGATCCCTATAGTCTTGATTATATTGCTTAAAAAGTTTTTTTTTCGGTTTTATCTTATTGTTGGTAGTAATTTTTTGAGCATGTAGGAATTCTGATAGATGTAGCAGCAAGGATTACTTTAAAAATATATTAAATATGTAAAGCATTGAAATATCCACTATTTCCTTTTAATTTTTTTAAAATTTGACTTGCTTTGCTAATAGTTAGCAAGGCTTTGTTATATGATTTTATAAAAAATATATATTCAATTTAATAAGATTCATTGTAAACAATTACAAAAAAATGTTAACAATACCTATTCAGAAGACAGCTATCTTCTTTATTGGTTAAAGTGATTAACTAAAAATTCAATATTAAAAATTAATTGTAAATATAGTTTCGTTGTGATTAAACATTCTAAATTCAGTTTAAAATATTGATTAATTGTTTATTTAAATACTTTTATTACCTATAAACTATAAATATAAATAAAATGTTTTTTCCATATTTATTATTTTATAAATTTCAATGGAGAAAATAATCTGTAATCAAATATCTGATAAAATACTTATTACTCAAATTATTTATAGAATTAATAATATTTATCCTTATATCATTACTATAAAAGAAGAGAATTATTGATTTAAATTTAGTTTATTAAAAGATTACCTAAATTTATATAGAATAAATAATTCACTATAATATATAATATAGTATGATTGAACAATATAAATTAACTATAATGACTATAATTCATTAATTTTTGCTATTTTATATTAAAAAAATTAACCAAAATTGTAAAAAGTATTAATTCTAAGCTTAGATTTCTAGATATTTTGTCATTAGATATCTGTAGATTTTTTTCTATATAAAGATTCATTCTTTACTGGATTTATCATCAATTTCTTATTTAAATATCATCACCATATTTTAGTGCTCATTCTTAAGAAGAAATTAAGAAAACAAGGCTTTTTCAATTGGTATTAAAATTGATAATAGAATTATTAAATATAGCACCCCTTCTAAAAGGTTATCAATTAAATAAATCAATATGATAAAATTAATTGATTTAAACTTTGTCAACAACAAAAAACAAAATAACCCTACACATCTAACTTTAAACCTACAAAAATTATGCCCATTTATATAAAGAATCAATCTAAAATATACTTTTCATCCTTAAATGTTTGAATTAATATGCATATGAAAAATAATAATGTGGTTGCTCTTTATGTTTTGATGATACTCTTCTGAAAGAAATAAAACAATATTAACTATAGAGGCAATAGTAAATAATTCTATTCTGAAAACAAAACAAAAGAAGAAAATGGAGATAATAATTCTTACGAATCATAGCAAGATAAAAAGAGATATGCTGAAGACAATTAAATGCCCATTAATAATAGTTATGAGGAAGAAAATAGGTTTGCAAAACTTTCTAACACCTTTTTTTTACGCATCTTTGTAAAGAAAACTTATAAATTCACATTTTGTTTAAAATTATTAGTAAATAATGTTGAAAAATACTTTTCTCATACAATTTAAATTTGTTCTATTAGTACATTTTTACAATGATACTATACGATAAAAGAATTCGAATATTGTTTTAAAATAATTTTTTATAAAAAATCTATTATCAAAAAGAGAGATTACTTATACTCTTCTCCGATAGTAAATGACTTCTTTAAATAATCATATAAATGATTAATAACAAAGAGTATGATTTACATTATATTACTAAAAATTTTTATTTCATTAAATTAAAATTATTGTTTAGATTTGTATGACACCGAAATCAATAATGGGAAATACAAGAGCAGAAGCTGGATCATAAAAAAGAAAATTTAAATCAATGGACGCAGGAGCACACCTCATATGTAAACATCATCCAATAATAATAATGCTAATTTCAGTCTAGCAAATTTATTGGAAGATTTAAGAGAAATAAAGGCGTTGAGTTCAAGCACAATTTATAAGAGCAAAAGCGCTTTAAGACTAGCTATCAAAAGAAACGAAATCTAAATATATAATTGCAAATTATAAATTGAAATTAAGTTGCGATATATAATAAATATCTGTGATAGCCATAAAGCAGCCTTTACCACAAATATTATCAATGAATTAATTAAAAAAAAAATCTTTTCTGAATAATCTAGTAAATTCCTAATATAAAATTTTTTTAATATCAAATAAGGAAACTTTAATATTGAATGAATGGGAAATGGTGAAGGTTGTCTGTCTTCAAGTTTATAACTCAATTAAGATAAAAATAAGACTTTAAGATAAAGAAGAGATGAAGACAAAACTCTTATGCCTGCAGATCCTAGAAATAGGTTTCGAATAAATTAAGAGTCCTTGGTCTGTCAATCGGTAACCATTATCGATTATTTTATAATTTCTTTGTTATTGATTATAATCGGCAACGTACCTGTACTAAGACTAAGAGGAAGTCGTTTAAGTAACTAGAGGAAAGAGCAGCAGCGTCATGGATCAATGAGACAGGTTCTAGTACACAAGTAGGCAACCAGATTAAAGATCACTAAATGTGCACAGACTCTCTTAAAATTAGCATAGGGTGATCCTCTAAATTGTTGCTTTTTTATCTCGGTTCTAAGGACACTTGTCTAATATGACATTCAATTTCCTTTCATTTTTAAGCAGAATCGTGTGGTGCTTCTTGCATGTCTTCATACTCTGATTCGCTTGTGACTCATCTTGTAATACTCTTTTTCAGAAATACCGAGATCACCAATGCTTAAATCAGCCTTTAGGCGATTAATAAGTAACGATGAGAGAGGAAAAACTCGTAAATATTGGTGCTATTGAGGATAAAGATAGAGAAGCGCGAAAGTAGAGTCTATGATGTTGACAAATTCAGATGAGGATACAGGATTGGCTACTGAGGAAGCAGAGACAAAACGAAGATGGAAGATAAATTAGATTTAGACTAAAATAGAAAGATCGATCAATAGTGTAGTAATATGTGGAAGGATCAATAATGGAGGAATTTAAAAATTAACGAGATCATATCAGAAAGAATTTGATTAAAAAGAGAAAAAGAGTTGGGCTTGATAAATAGAAGAGAAGTAGAGGGTAAGATTAAGCTAACAAATTAAATCAAAAGAAAGAAATGGTCACTAAGCTTAAGGAAAAGTCAAAAATAAAAAGTTCATAAATAAACTGCTGAAAGTATACAGAATATAACTAAACTATAAGTATTATATAAAATTAAATAATATATGTGCATTGATTTCACATTCATGATAAGTATCATTTTTATTTATAATTCATTAATTTAAATTTCCTCATACTTTTATATTATTAAATGGTTTGATAACTTTAAGGAGGATAAAAAAACAAACAAACGTATAACTCATAATAAAAAGAGGTATTACACTAACTACTCAAGCCTCTACCCATTTTTTTCAATATAATTTCTACAAATATTAGTAACTATTTCATTATTGAACGAACCATAAGAACTTAGATGTCATGAATGAAGATATAACTAGAAATAAATTCTTTATTTCAAAAACCAATATATTCACAATTAAACAAAAATACTAAAAGAAGAAAAAGCATTGAGCTAAACATGCAACAAATTAGAAGAAAACATCTTATAAAATTCGTTATCAAATTAAAGAAAAGTTAAATTACTTAACAAAATCCAGTGTTATCTGCCTATTATAAATAAAAAAAAGGATGTTATGTCTAAAATTATTCCAAAATTTAATTTTTATTTTTCATTACATGCTATAAGTATGGGAAAAAAATTTGATTGTGTAGTAATTCATTCAGAACTTTGTAAAGTAATTATGAAGAAGAGGAGTAAATTAATGATGAAATTAATTTCCAAAAAAAATATATAAGTATACTGTAAATAAAATTTAAATGAAAGGTATTTCGTAAATTTCATCTTTTAAGTCTATTATTGATAAAATACATGATATTAGGAAATTATAGAAATACAAATATATGATTTAGTTTTTTATAATTATAGGGGCGCATATTAGGAGTATTACTAAATCTAATTTGATTTAGATTAAGATTTATTTTAATAATTATGAACAAATTTATATTTTAATTAATTAAATATATATATTTTAGTGCGCAAGTGTGCAAAATTATAATCATGCAAATAGGGGTAGATTATATGCACACATCTTAAATATGTATTTAAATATATAACTAAACTTATTAGAAATGGCTCATTTCTTGACTTTACCTTTTTCATCCGTGTCTCTTATGCTCTCTTGTTAGGACTATGATCCTCAGCGTGCTTGACATTTGAGTTCTCGCTATAGAGACTTTCATCCTAAATCTCTCAAGTAGATAATTTACCAACTGTACTTCATCAAATGGGGATGCCAGATTGCTCGATTTGCCCTCCACTCTCGGAGTGACTGTGATGCACCTACTCTCGAAGCAAACCCTTTCCTCCGCAGTGATTCTGTTCCACGGGAGTTAATTAGTCGTAATGATAGTAAAGCAGTCTATGTACTTTACCTATGTCTCCCCGAATTTCACATCAACTGCACAACCTCTACCTTCTTGTAGTTTCTTCATTGTAGGAACGTTGTACTTTGAAAAGAATCTCTCTATGTTCATATCGTCAATCAACAGTACTTAGAACTCCTTGTCAAGGAATCTTCTTCCCTCAACATGAAAGTGGGTTTGCCTAAGGATCAACTCATCGTAGGTAAAAATCTAGTCAATCATCTTCAGAATGGTACTCTTGCTGTTGTTGGTCGCTCCATATAGCCAGACGCAGGGAATCTTCTTATCCTCTCTCTTAAGTAGTACCTGATAAAGAGCCTCAATTATCTTGAAGTATCCGAGCTCCTTTAAAACATCATCAGTTAGCTTCTTAGTCTCGGAAAATGCATGCAAGTGTTTCTTGACAAATTATTCAAGTTTCTATCTCACCGAAATCTTCACTTTCTAAACAACTCCGAGATGATTCAATACCTTGTGTGCATTGGTGAATTTCTATTACTCTTGGCCAATCAAAGCGAGCGCATCGATTTAACTTAGGTTCTTTTTGAGATACTGTTTGTACATCATGGAACTGTTGGCAATGTTCTCGGCGAGGAATTCTTTTAGGCAGTATTTTGATGATCTTTTTCTACGGAATCTACCTTAGCTCTTCTAATGACTCATTAGCCTCTCTCTTAACATACTCAAGTTACATCTCCTGAGCATTACCGTGTATTAGTGTGAGTCCATGATGCTAAGTGAAAAATTCCTATGGTGATTTGATGCCTAGATCCTTCACTTTGAGTCCCATCTTCTTGAAAAGCTCGTACCCTCCTATTTTCTTAGTTTTAAAATACTCCCTGTTAATACCAATGGTGTCTCTAGAAACTTTGATCTGAAAGTAATTATTCCTAGTGGCATTGTCGTCATATGCATTTACCTCGGTGATACTTGGCTAGTTGATTTTAATCTATTGTTGCACTTTGTCGGCTACATCATTTTTAACCAGCCTGGTGGTCTTTAGTAGGAACTTTAGCCTGTAATTGTATTTCTTTTTATTAGACATTTTTTATATCTCTATTGGGTCTAAGCTTAAGGGCATTGTACTATCCATAAATTAGACATTTAACTGATACGAATGCCCATTTCTAATAAGTTTAGTTATATATTTAAATACGTATTTAAGATGTGTGCAGATAATCTACCCTTTTTTAAATGATTATACTTTCGCACACTTGCACACTAAAATATATATATTTAATTAATTAAAATATAAATTTGGTCATAGTAATTTAAGTAAATCTTAGTCTTAATCATATTAGATTTAGTAATACTCCTAATATGTGCCAGCGATAATTCTATAAAATTAAATCATATATTTGTATTTCTATAATTTCCTAATATTATGTATTTTATCAATAATTAAATATTTTTAAATAAAACACATGCTTTAAATTATCATAATTAACATTTTTAAATATTAATTAGTTAAATTATAAAACCAGACAAGTTTTAATCATCCAAAAAAGGTAATAAATTTGTTATAATAATAAAATTATATTAATTAAAAATTAACAACAAACATTTGCTGAACTTAATAAGGACAAGTTTCTATGAAAAATATTTAAATGTGCTTAAAATCATAATAAATATAGAGAAACAAGATTTAAGGTGAAATTGTAAAATCATTGCAATAAATTGATAATTACTTCTTTTAGCTTCTATTAAAAATAATCTGTATATAGTATATAGATACAAGTATTTTCCTTTGAATAAATTTGATTTAGGTGTGCAATTTCAATTCTTAAATTGTAAATATATCTTTATTTTTAGCAATAATTCATATTTTTAATTAGGTAAGAACTGAGGTACACTTAAAATAAATATGGCTATAAATATATTTCAAATTACTAGTCAATTTAATGAATTTGAATATTTCAATCCCATTAACTTTTTTAACATGCTAAAATATTTAACAAATTATTTAATAAATAGTAATTTTTTAGAGCTTACTTTAACTACACTATAACATTAATTTAAATTGACATTAAAACGAGAAAAGCAGCATGCAGCCATAATATAAAAAAGCAGTTCTTTAATGAATTAAAATGCACTAGATATAATTAATAACAAGGTGCTTATGATTATTTGAAATACCTCTATTTATTAATAATAGTTCAAGATGTGTCAGTTACTACCTAGTATCAAATTTAATTAATCATACATTATATTTATAAAGTTTAATAATTAAAATAAGAACTGATTTAGCTAAATATTAAAGATTAGATAATAAGAAGTGTTTAGCTATTTAATTTAATTAGTTGCCTTTTCCTAAATAAAGGTATTTTCTGCCTTATTCAGATATTTATTTCTTCTTGAAGAAATAAGAATACTGTTATGTTATTAATGATAACACGAAAACACTCTGATATCAATAATTTAAAAAATATTGAAGAAAGAGCATCAACATTTAATTTGTGTTAATGTTTTAATAAATACAGTCTGTGAAAATGTATTTAGTAATTTCTATTGCTTGCTCTTTTTCACCCACGAGCTCTGAATATGAGGTTAGCTTGATAAAGTGATTGAATGATAATTTCATGACAGCAGAGATAAAAATGCCGCAATCATGATAAGTGATATCATTAATCAGAGTACTTAGTTGGCATTGATTTGAAATAGAAGAATATAATATGTGTGAATATATTGTTTAATATTTATTGCTAATTATTTATATGTTTAAATGATTTATATATTTTTTTAAAGTAAAATAGATAAAACTTCACCAGGGAGATATTCTCAATCTTTCGAAATTGTATTACTGTTATGCTTGATTAAAACACCAGAGAATGAATATCTTTTAGAGAATGCAAAAGTATGATTTTACTTTGATTCAATTCATTTAAATATATATATTTATAATTTCAACTTATAAATTCAATGAAAATTACTCCAATTAATATGATATAAAAGTGTTAAATATAAAAGCCTTAAACACTATCGATCTTGATACTAAACGGAACTTTTTCTTAAAAGCATGATAATTGGTTTATAATATGATCATGCTGCATAAAATTCAGGCATTAATAATCAACTGAATTAAGTGAATTTAAAAGGTAGATCTTGCAATTCATAAAATAAGCTGCTTTTACTTACCTTGTAAGCAAGCATTAAATTGATTTATTCCAATTTATCACAGAATTTAAGCATATTCATAAATAACTATGCATCTTATTAATGAATTATTCTTCTTTATATTACTTTATAATTTATCATTTGAAGGAGACTACTTCTTCGATTCTACCAGATGAGCAGTTTATCAAGATCAAACATTACAAAGCACATCAAAGAAACCTCACCAAGAGAAACTAAGTCGATGTACCCTTATAAAGGTGATCAAAGGACTTATTAATATGAAAGGAGAAGACTTCCTTTGATGGATTTGTAGTCCTGGACGTAGTTGTCTATGTGATTGGACTGAAATGTCTAATACAAAGAGATTTAACTATGACTATAGAAGGACTGATAAATCATAATCATTAATAAATTAAAAAATGATTATTAAGTAAACATTATAATTAGCTTAAGCAAAGAATTGTTTCTCTTCTTCATCTACAGCACAGCATTTCAGTGCATTAATTATAATTTCTTGTTGATTTAAGCCGAGCAGGCAGGTAACAACACTGATCAAGCCATGCGGATCATTAAGAGTGCTTGAATGAAGAAAACATGCTGCTGAACTACTAAAGCTATGAAGAATTGGATAAGATTAGTTGTTAACTTTTTAATTAATTAATTTAAATAATTAAAAATGCTATTATTTATTCATTTATATATTGTTTAAATTCTTTTTGATGTTATATATAACTGATAAGAAGATATAAATGGATCCAAGTGAATATAAAAGTAGTAAATTATATAAATGAGTTTACTATTTAATTAATAAATTTGTAATAGCTCTCTCTTCACAGGTTCTTTAATCAGAATGAAGCTTTCTAAAGCCACTAATTTTTAGAATAATAATGATGTGTAATTCACCATAAATATATATTTATGGTGGATATCTGAACAGATTTATTCAATTTGTATTTACATAAATTAATCTGATTTGCTTTAAATTTACAATACCTATTACAATGTTGGTAGACTTCTTAGATTCGGAGATTGCATGTATAATTAAATAGCATAACTAAGAGCAATAACTAAGCCCTCGCTTAATTGCAAAATCTTGATGAGATTGTAATTAATAAACCGAAGAATAGCAATAATTTGAGTTTAATAGATGTCTTTGAGAATACTCTGTGAAATGTAAATTTTTTGCATATATTTACTAGTAGGCGGCTATTTCTTTAAATTAATGTTTTATAAATTTAAATATTTAAACTTTAACATTCTTTTTAGCTTCATCTATGATTATAATTTCAGTTAATAAGTTGTTAATATTATAATATTCTTCGAATTCAACAATTTTTAAAATAGTCTAAATTATCCTAATTTACTTGCATATATCTGAATATATACATTTATTAGTTAATATTTAAATTCTTATATTGTATAAAACTAACAATACTTTCATCATTTTTCTTGTCTTATATATGATTTTAAAAAAGATGAATTTAAAATTGTCATTTTATTTACTTTTTGCTTGTTACTAATTACTATTTACTTTTTTTAAGTTTAATTCTTTTGCATCTTAAAGTTAAATTGTTTTAGAGTATTATGCAGAAAACACATTAAAATTAATATCTATAACATCAAAAAATTTTTTTAAAATTTCTAGCAAATTTTTTTAAATATAAACGGGGTATTCTCGTCATTATGTAAAATTATATTGAATTCTGTCTATATATAAATATATGGCAAGAAAAATTCGAAACATTATTGATAATTTAAAAACAATAGTAAAATTTTTATGTTTTTTTTTTATAAAATAACTAACTTTCAAAATAAAAACGTGAAAAAATTATGATAATTTTTGTTTGGGTTTACAGATCAGGAATTTTAAAAATTCCTGATTTAAGAAAAAGTACCTGAAATAGATCTTGATTTATAATTGCAAATACTGAATCAAGATTTCTTAACTTTAATTAATAAATAATTTAATATTATTGAATTTAATTTTTTATCAAATAAAACACAATTTTTCCATGTTTTAGTTATAATAACTACTAAAGTTTTCCGCTCTAAAATTGTCAATTTGTATTTTTAATAAAAGTTTAATATAGAATTTAAGTTAATTTATAAATTTTTCCATAATTGTTTAATAAGTTGAATATTAACTATGTATTTGTATAACAGTATACGAAAATTAGTTATTTTTAAAAATGATAGAAAAATACTTTGTCTTATATATCTTCCTAGGTATGGAGATGAAAAACCCATTAATCACGCTCTGTGATAAATGTCAGACTTGGAAAGTTCATGCTAAAAAACAAAGTTAGAGCTTACTATCAGATGGAATACTTTTAGACGAGTATTATTAAAACTCCAAAATCCGTAGTGAGGTTTATAAGTGCTTAGATTTGTAGGGTAAAGTCGGAGTCTTATTGGGGTTAGTAGAGAAACGCAGATTTTATTCATGTTTTATATGTATTTTACAAATATTAGTTTTTTTTTAATCAAACAAATTTTATCTGTTTATCTTTGTGGTATCTCTAGAACTTAGCTCTCTTAAGTGTTCCAGTATTTTATCTAATAATGATCTCGGATATGCTGGAGCACTAACTATAATAATCTCAACTATATTTTCTTTATCTCATTGCACACATCGTTTTTCTTGATATTTTTAACAGCTAAACTTATAGATTGTTTATCATGTTTTGTTCCAAAAAATAAGACATACTTTTCTTTTAAAACTATAAGATATTTGCTGCTTACCGGACAAACATCCCACTAAACTTATCCATTAGTCTACTTCTTTTTGATTAGAAAGTACCCAGATGTGATTATTACTTTAGCTAAAGTCACTATATCTTGTCTTTTTGCTCTGTTGAAATCTATGATTACTACTTCTAAAGGGCAGAGATTCAGCATTACATTTTCTGGCTTAAAATATCTATGAACATACCCTAGATCCTAGATCATGCAGCTCTTTCACACCCTAGGTCATTTTTGTGAGTATCTAATTCAAGTCACCTAGGTATGTATTTTGGTAGATATACTCTCTTAGAGTCATTTCAAAATTCCTAAGTCCTAGCTCAAAAACCATGTCTAAAAATAACTCCATTGAGTTTTAGCAAGTTCTTGCATTACTTTTCTGAAGCTCTCTAAGTATTATATATTGATTGGCAAACTCATTTTGATACTGGTGATTCCTAATAAGATTTTTGAAAGGATATATTTTATAATCAACTACTATGAGCTTTGCCTTGTTGAGCACTTCATTATGTAAATAGTTGTCAATACAAAAATTGAGGTCAACTTCATTTAATGCAGGTATTGACATAGCTCTTTCTAATAAGCGTGCTATATAGATTCCATGAGTTGGTTGGTTCATTAACTCCAATCGTTTCTGTTTCTTGAGTTCTTCCTCCTCTCTTTGAGACTCTAAAGTATATAACTATTTCTAAGCTAATGTAAGTTTTAATAATTCTTTATCTTACATTAAAAACTCGCTTAAATGATGCTTTTGATTGTGTATTTTAACTTAAGGTGAGTGAGTGAATGTAAAACTTAATACAAATTCTGCATTAATAACTGGCATCGACTTTACCATGCTTAAAAAATAAATTGGATTTAAAAGAATTTATATCTATGACATGTCTCTTTAGATTGGATTCGATTGAAAATAAATTCAAACACTCCTTGAATTAAAAAGGTTTTATATTTTCAAAAGTTGCTGTACATTTTACCTAAACCATTTAAATTTGTGTTTAAAATCTTGAAACTGAAAAATATTATTATTTTTGATTTTAAATGTAGACTATGATAAAACTCAAGGGCTATAAGCTATACTTCTTTTACAACTTAAATAATTATAGTCATCTTTATGGTGCCAAAAATCAGCTTTAGTATAGTAGTATGATTCTGCTATTTGTTAAAAGTGATCCGTTATATTTTAATAATAATTAAAATATTTAATTTCAATTATATAGCTTTGAAAAGATATAGGCATTTGAAATTTCATTATAGGGATTGATGAGTGAGTATGTTAAACATCAATTTTTAAGGTATTGGATCACCACGATTTGACAAAGGTTCATAAATTAGTTAATTATAAATTATTCTTGTGATTTGAGATTACTTTTTATTATTCAAGTAAAAAAATGTCACCCTTCCAAAAATACCAACAATGATAATTGAAATTTCATTTGGTTTTGAAACGATCTCAACATCTTCTGGTCACTCTATAATCGTGAAACTACACAGATCTATGCTTTGAATATTTGGCTACAAAAGCCGTGTATTTAAAGCAGCGGAAGAGGGGTCACGTCACGGAAATTCATGAGATAACATGGAATTAAGCAAATCCACTAAATTTGGGCTCCTAATCAAGAATGTGACTCCTGAACACCAAATATATAGTCATTTTCAAATTTTATAGGGGGTAATTTTGACTATTTTTGCACTTTTTAAAAAAATGTGCCGGCCGAACCAATTTTTCTTTGCTTGTCGTCTTTACTTTATATCATTTAGAAGATTGTCTTTTAATTAATTGCGATTTTTATGAATATGGTGATAACCTTAGTTTGATAACAATCTATTTCATTATTTTTTTAATTATTTGTGGGTATACCTATTATATAATATTAGGTACTATATTTATTTAGGTTTTTTAATTTGTTAGTTTCATATTTTATTTCTTATTTATTTAATATAATTTAAAAAATAAATATTTTTAAAATATTCAATAATAAACTCATTTATAGTTTTTAGGTTTTATCATAATATTTTATAATAAGATGACAAATAATGATTATATTAAAAAATCTATAAAAGTTTTAATATAGAAAATATAATATTTCTGGAAAACTTCTGATTGCGAAATCCTTCCAAGCTTCTAATAACATTAAATCCATAATTGCTCTGATTAATTATTCCAATTATTATAAATTCAATTATGGCCTATATAATCATGATTTTTTATATACAAACTTACATATTGTTCAAGACTAAGCAAGTTTATAGAGTTAAATAGGTTAGCTAACATTTTTATTTTATTTATAACTCTAAGTGAAAACTATTGGAAGCTTCAAAATCTTTTGATACACTTAAATTCTAAATTAGTGAAGAAGCCTGATCGATTTTGGATATCAAATTAAACAATTAATTTAAATTCTTTTTGGTTATGTGAATCAATTGATTTAAAATGTCTATGACATTCCTAATATGAAAATTATTGATAAAAATTTAGATTTCACAATGTAGAATGTTTTCTTCAATATTAAATTGCAAAAATTTCTATTTATACTGTAAGGAATATTACGATAATAATAATCATAAGTAAAAAACAATGTTGCATGAAAAGCCTGGGTAAATTATAATTCAATCTTTGTAGAAAGTATTTCATTATACACATGCTTTTAAAGGTACATGCTTTGTTGACCAAATCCTAAAAAATAAATCAAACGAATGCATAACTTTTGATATAATAGGCTGCAAATTTTTGAAAAAATAAGAATTTGCATAATTCACTTGTAAAATACAACTTCCAAATTTAAAAGATTATAATACCTTATACATATAAAATAAAAATATGGTTAATGAAGAAATCTTGATACTAGAGTAATACTTAGTAGGTTAGCTCAAGATCATTTACTTACTCTTACACTTTAGGCAAATAGGAAATGTGCGTTTAATATTTTCATTCAACTTATTAAGATAATGCCAATTTATAAATTAAATGAGCGACTAACTAAAAATCAAACGAGCTTAAATAAATATAGCATTATAAATTGATCAGTTGAGATTTGAATCTACCTGCATATAAAGAAACTTAAGCTTATAACCATTATGAGTTAAATCTTTATATTTGAAGTTTTATAAATGGTATAATTGTTGGGGTTTATTTATACTAAGAGCAGTATTTGAATTAAAAATACTAATTAAGGAGAGAATAATCTCAGGTATTCCTCTAAATTTAGATGAAGCTAATGCAATTCAATCTCATTCCATAAGCTACTTTATTTCTAATAAAACATGAAAAGTTTAGAGATTAGCAATTGATAAAAATAATACCAATTTTCAAAGTTAAACTAAACCATCAATTACATAAAATATAAATTGATAATGGGCATATATTAAATGGATAGGATAAATTATCAAAAAGAGGCCAATGATACCAGAATAAAAATATATTTGATTATACTTTAAGTTTGTTGTAATAATTTTATATCGAATCTCACAATCTTAAAATATTCATTGAATATGCTGCTCTTAAAAATAGTAAAATAATATTATCTAGGAATGTTGCATTTTATTAAATTTGTTAAATAGATTTAAATATTTAAATTTACACATCAACTAATGTAATTATAGATTATAGGAAGTTTCCATTAATAACTTATTAAAACTTAAAGTTTTAAATAATTTTATATTAAAAAAATATATATTTGAATAAACAATAGTCGTCATTGATTTGTTTTAGAATTTCAAATTATATTTATTAAGATATATAAATGCATTAATTTTTTTTATAAATATTGGTTTTTTAAGTATAGCCTTAAAATTATATTTTACAATTTAAATTAAAACTGCGAATTAAAGTAAAATTATTAAGTAAATTAATTCCCCTCGGAAAGAGGAAACTGGATCACCAAAAGTCAAAGTATGAATATCTGATTATATAAAAACTGGCTGGCTTAAGGCCCAGTATTAAATTCCGTACAGCATTAAATAATAATAATAATAATTAAGTAAATTAAAGATGTAATATTATTTGTTCCAACCGAAGACCCCCCCTCCCAACCCCCTCCCAGGCCTAAAACAAGAACCCCCCCCTCCACCCTAACTAGACCCCCCCTCCCACCTCAACAACATCCCCATTCATATGAAAATTTTTATTCTCAATGTTTAAATAATTTTCCTTCATGATTACTTGATATCATAATATTTTTTACACTAAAAGAATATCATTTTTTTTCCAAATTATTCTCATACAATACTATGATACTCTCTTTTCAATTTTGGTATTTAATAACTTTCACTACGTCCGTCGACCTTTTTAGCGCATACTCCTTTAGGAAAATTATATAATTATCTATATCTCATGGTCTTGATATAACTATAACGAAAAAATAATCAACCAATAAACCCACACAAATATTAATCCTTACAATTCAAAAAATTTTAATCGACTGTATTCAATATAATTTTAAAAGCAGTCCCATTAATTTATATATTATATTTTTTTTCTCAATTTCCTGTAAATTTTATCATTATAATTTTAATAGCAATTTATTTTTTATGTAAAATAAATATCAAGAATATTGATATAATATGTATTTAAACTAAAATTAATCAGGTTCAAATAGAATTAAAGTAATATGAATATATAAAATAATAAAATTATATCTATATTATTTACTAACTGATTTATTTTAGTTTAAATACATATTATATCAATATTCTTGATATTTATTTTACATAAAAAATAAATTGCTATTAAAATTATAATGATAAAATTTACAGGAAATTGAGAAAAAAAATATAATATATAAATTAATGGGACTGCTTTTAAAATTATATTGAATACAGTCGATTAAAATTTTTTGAATTGTAAGGATTAATATTTGTGTGGGTTTATTGGTTGATTATTTTTTCGTTATAGTTATATCAAGACCATGAGATATAGATAATTATATAATTTTCCTAAAGGAGTATGCGCTAAAAAGGTCGACGGACGTAGTGAAAGTTATTAAATACCAAAATTGAAAAGAGAGTATCATAGTATTGTATGAGAATAATTTGGAAAAAAAATGATATTCTTTTAGTGTAAAAAATATTATGATATCAAGTAATCATGAAGGAAAATTATTTAAACATTGAGAATAAAAATTTTCATATGAATGGGGATGTTGTTGAGGTGGGAGGGGGGGTCTAGTTAGGTGGGAGGGGGGGTCTTCGTTTTAGGCCTGGAGGGGGGTGGGGGGGGGGGGTCTCGGTTGGAACAATTATTAAACGTGTCATTTAATTATAAACCTCAAACTTATGATTCATAGAATTATTTACATAAAATTAGGTTAGTCATATTCTACAATTGACGTAATTGTCAATAATTATGGCTTAATATAAGGCTTTTCTTTTATTTGCTAAAAACTAACTAGCTATATCATGTAGCATTGCAGTTTATTTTTATGAGAAAAACATTTTTTTACAAAATTTCGATTTCTCATTGATTATAAAGAATTTTCATAGTGGTTATTACAGGCCCTCTATCACTTATATATATATTTTTAATTATAATATGTATTGTTTTGTATTATAGATTAACTTAATATTTTATAGAAAATTTTTTTATAATAACTATGTCTCTACACTTTATGAAAAAGTGCACTAGAAATTCTTCATAATAAATTTTTTATTATTTCTTTCAAAGCTTAAACTAATGAATATTAACAGCTCTTATTAAGCTTGAATTAATTAATTATTTCTTTGATATCTGTAAAGGATCTACAATCACTTTATTAAAAAATATAATTAATAAGACGAATAGACTTTTGAAACAGTATATATTTATAATTAGCGAATATGCACTCAGAGTTACAGTATTTATAATTATAAATATTTGAAAGTGAAGCAAATTGATTTGAGGTTAAGTTAATATTATTTTTTTCCAGTATATAACTTAATTTTTTTGATTAAAAACTTCTCTAGTTTTAATGTTATTTGAATGTTTTATTAATCTTGTCTATTTTAATAGTGAAGAGTGAATGAGGCCAACATAAAATTATATTATTAATACTATCCCAGTTTACTCAAAATTTCAATTTCTTCTTCAACTTTACTTTTTTAGACTGTTATTGGATATTTGAGCTTTATCAAATGTTAATGCTATGCAATTTGTAAGATTTTAATTAAATCAGCTTAACTCTGTTTATTTTTTGCTAAGATTTGCTATTTAATTGAATATTTTAATTAATTTTGAAAAACTAAAACCTGAAATTGAATAATTTACTTGAGAAACAATTCATTAGAACAATATTAGTTAAATTAAGAAATATTTAAATATGAATCAATCTAAACCAATAGATTAGCTGGAATATCAATATTTTTTTAATCAATTTAAGAAGCTGAAATAAGAGGTATTTATGCAACTTTAGTGGTTTCTAATTTTCAGATAATTGATTTGCAAAATTTGGTAATTTACAATTAAATTTGTTTGCTTTGCGATGATATATCTCTTGAGATCTTTATGATTTCATGCACATTATCAAACAATATCAATTCTTTATTTTTATATCTTTAAATTATAAATAATTATGATAAATCCTATTTTAACCTAATCTTGGATTTATTTAACTTTTTCATTTCAATTGTAATTTTATATAACTTTATAAAACGATATTTATTTAAAATTTTCTGTAAAATTAAAAATCAGTGAGTTAAGTTTATTTTAACTAAATATATTAAATCTAAATGAATTTTTTTTGGCTGCAAAATATTTTATATTATTTCTGTTTTTTAAGACATAGAAAAAATAGATTTTATCTTTTCATTTTATGAATAATTTAATACTAAGAGTATGAAACTGCCTGCCATAACTTTGAAATTTTTAGAATTAATTTTCTTTTAGTCTTAAATTTTAGTAATAAATTAATTATCACATTATATATGTATAAAATTAATCTACCGCAAGCATAAATCAAAACACTTATGAATAATGGTTGTTTTTTATTAATCCTCAGTGAATTAGAATAATTCATTTTTTTTTGAAAGGAAAGAATAGGTCAATATAGGCCTACATATGAAGTATGTAAATATTATATTATAATTTGATTTTAAAATAATTATACATCATGACGCAATTACTGCTAATAAAATCTAAATAAATAATTCAAGAATATTTACGTGACCAAAAAAAACGATTTATTATAATTTTGAAAATGAAAGAAAAGAATAGATATTTTATTAGGAAATTATTCAATTTTTATATTATTTTTACTCTAATATTACTATTTCTTTTATATCTTTCTTTTTATTCTTTTAGGTAAATTAAATATTTTAATATAAACGCTTAGAACTTTTTTTTTTAATATATTGAAATTGGCTTGATTTGAAAACTCAACTAATCAAGTATTATATAATTACATGGTTTTGCCTCTCTTGTGCTTTAACTTTACTCTATTTGATTTTCCTCATTCCCTGAATATAACAGTATTTCTTTGTAATGTCATTGACTAGATAATTGGATAAAAATTATATGAATTATTGTATAAACTGCAAAGAATTAATTCATAATGTATCACTTATTTACTTATTTATAAATATATTAAATAATCTCTTTTCCATTTAAATCAGAAATAAAATAATTGTAACAAATATATCTGCAGAAAATCCAATTACAAAGATGCAAATTATCATTATTAATTATAAATTCTGATATGGATAGTTTAAAATTAAGTAAAATTGCTGAAATAAATACTATTGAGGATCATAATATTAAATGATTATATATCTCCAATTTTAATTTATAATTATTAATGTTAATTTTGGTATATTAAATACCAACTAGTTGTTCTGTAAATTATTCATTTTTTATTAATTCGCATTCTAAATTCTTTACAATAAAAGTAAATTAATTAGAATAAACTTAATTTAAGAATGGGTAATGGCCCCCAGGGCGGGGCAAGATAGAATTTTTTCTCAAAATTTTAAACTATTTAATATCTTATAAAACCTTCTAATAACTTGGTCTAAATCAATATAAAGGTATTAATGACCATTTTCTATGGATAATGGACTCTTATATTCTTATATCATTATACTTTCAAGATATAAACTTATAAAAAAATTAGCAAATTATAAACAAATATCAATTCTTTAAACTATTTTATATGTGATAATACGTATAATTTTCAAGATTTATTGCTTCATCACTAAAGCTTATTATATTAATTGTTTTATCTTAGGCTAAATTACATAAAAATTGCTTCAAATACAAATTAATGTGGCTTGGCTGATGAAGCAATAAATCTTGAAAATTATACGCATTATCACACATAAAATAGTTTAAAAGAATTGATATTTGTTTATAATTTGCTAATTTTTATATAAGTTTATATCTTGAAAGTATAATGATATAATAATATAAGAGTCCATTATCCATAGAAAATGGTCATTAATACCTTTATATTGATTTAGACCAAGTTATTAGAAGGTTTTATAAGATATTAAATAGTTTAAAATTTTGAGAAAAAATTCTATCTTGCCCCGCCCTGGGGGTTATTACCCTTTAAGAATAAATAATATTATATTTGAATAAGTAAACTAATATAAATTTTAACTTAAAATAATTTTAATATTACATTTATTATTATTAAATAATGTAGGTTGATAATTTTTTTCATTTGTTAATGTATTTATATTGCATAATGATTTGTAAATAAGAGATTCATTTAATTCCATTATATATATAAAATATTATTTTACATGATATCTCAAGAAAAATTTAAATTTTTCAAAACATGCAACAATAATTAAACAAAGTCAATTTAAAAATAAATAAAATACAAAACTTATTAAATTACATAACTAACATCTAAAAGTATACATGTTTAATATGTTAGACTGAGAATCGCAAGTTTAAAACAATAAGTTGAGCAACTTTTAAGAGGGTAAACAAGTAGTTAAATTATTAAACTTACCAATTTAATCAAAAATTTATCATAAAATAAAGAGTATCACTATTGCTTAGAAATTCATATAATAAAAATGAAAATATATTTTAATATTATGATTGGTTCATAGTTAAATCGACAAATAGGTGATAGATTACCCGTCAAGAGGTGACGTTAAACTAGGTCCCTTAACCTGTTAACAGTCATTACCCTCGAATCATTTCAGTTCTCTCAACCTATCCTGAGAAATAACAACAGATATGGAGCAGCATCACATATGCAGTTTGACTCTGATCAAGATCCTTAAAACGATCAGTCTATCTACACCCCTAATCTAAACTCGAAAATGAAAATTTACCAAGCAGAAACACGAATTCCTACAATTGAGCCACTAAACTTTATTCTTTGTTGTTAGCTATTAATTTTTATTAATTATTTTAATCACCTGAGTTTTTGTATTTTATGATTTACACAAAATTGAGAAATCAAACATTAATAGCCAAATTCATTTAAATTAATTTTATTGTCTTTTTTAATTTTAATATGATGATTAATACATTAAATCCAATATCTTATGGTTTACACTATTTATGCCTCCAGTTAATTCGAATAAATGATTTATTATTGTAGGAATACATTTGATTTGGGAAATTAAATTAAAAATAAATAAATATTAATCTAAATTATTGGCAGTTAACTTTCTGTAAACCCTGACAATATGGAACTCTTTCGATAGAGAATTCAAAATCAGCTGGACTTTACTATTGGCGGTACCCCTCTATCGCATCCCTGGAAAAAGATAACACGACTTTAATTTTTGGCATTAAAACTAACTAAACAAATCACCAAAAATTCAAGTCATGTTATCTTTTTCCAGGGATGCGATAGAGGTGTACCGCCAATAGTAAAGTCCAGCTGATTTTGAATTCTCTATCGAAAGAGTTCCATATTGTCAGGGTTTACAGAAAGTTAACTGCAAATAATTTAAATTAATATTTATTTATTTTTAATTTAATTTCCCAAATCAAATGTATTCCTACAATATTGATTAATTGCATTTAAAATAATCAAAAATAATATCTCCTTTTCAATTCTAAATTAGTATTTGTTTATAAAAATAAACAAATTCATTAAAAACAATCAAAATGATGATGATTAACGAGTTATACTCAAAATCAAATATTTAACAAATCACTGTTTAATACTAAAATCAAACCAACAATTTTAGTCGTGACGTAGACGTATCTGAAGTGACTTGACGTGGCAATCAATGAAGTGGCAAGTCGTGAACTAGAAAACTCCGAAAAACCACCTCGCCCCCCATTCCACATCTACCTGAACCAAGATGCATACGAGATAAGAGCCTAGTGAACTAGGAGTATCCCCCACAGAGCACGCAGAGATCTGCTTCCTGTAAACAATTAAAGGGGAGTCTGGAGAAAACGCTTACCAGGTGCCACCGCTGCTGAAATAGTAGTCTCTGTCCTTTCGCTGTGGAAGCTCATTAACCCAACCTGGTGTGGGAGAAAAATCATTATCGTTAGCTTCTATGGTTCTCATCGTCTCACTTTTGAAGGTTGAGCACCACCTTCATCCTGCTCCCTATTACCTAGGAAGCTGAACTCACGCCAGGAAGCTCATCTAATGCAGGGAAATCCTTAGCATGCAGACAACTCGAGGAGACTAGGATCTGACAGATTGAACCCCGCAGACTGGCCCCTAATGCGGTGAACCCAGCAACCCCTGCCTACCCTCAGCAGGCCTTAGTGTAGTAGAAAGCTCTATTAGAAAGTCTCCAGCCTCGGGCCCCTGTTGGTCACCCTATCCTTATAACTTTCTAATTTAATAATAACAATCAAAATAGACAAACATCTTAATTAAATATATTAAAATATTGACAATACAATCTAATGAATTTAAGACTTTTCCTTAAAAGATCTTTCAAGCAAAAAACCAAATTTTTTGATTGTAATTATAACTAAATCAAATTCTATTACTACTAAATATTTTGAATAAAAATCAGTTATAAAGTGAATAAAATAGTAACTTGAGTAATATTTAAGCACTATATAAGAACGAACTTAAATAAATCTTACAATTGATCATTTATCTTATTAAAAAGCAGGTTACATCATTTCTGTTAATATATCATTAAATTCAATTGGTTTTGAAGTTGCTTGAACTATATTTAGGCAAGAAAATATATCTGTAGATACTTAGAACTATTAGTTTAGCTACTTCAATAACCTTATATTGTCATAAAAAATAATTGGCGATAAGTGAAGGTATTTCGAGTAATAATTACTATTAAATCTAAAAATAATTGTTTGTCTTTACTTTAATATAAATTTTTCTTACTCTAATTTATATTAATACTTATTTTCTATTAAAAAAGTATTGAATATGTTTTATATGCTTAACATGAAGTTTATTACTTTTGCTTTTGAAATATTAACCTGATTTTATTCATTCATTTGAAGTTCCAAATTAGCTGACCATTTCTGCAGACATATATTATTTTATCCGATGAATGGTTTATAATGAACTATTGAGAATAAATAAAAATAAATCATAACAGTTCATGTCCCTTATTAGATTCACCTATTAATTCTCTTGTCATTTCATTCAAATTCTATTAGTTATTTCAATTGCCTCCTTCTAAGGTCTAGTCTTTCTTCTCTATCATAAATCTAAATCTAAGAAACTTATCCAAATATTGATGCAGTTAACTGATTATTTACAAATTAATATTTGTTTTACATCTAGTTGATTGAATTGAACTTAATAATAATTGAAGATTTAAGTTTAGATCAAGGAACTGTGCTGTCAAAGGTAAAATCGATATTCCTTATTTTAATTATAAATTGTTTTATGCCCGTAAATTAAGCTGCTTTCATTTTTGATATTGATAGAATACTTAATTTATTGAGAAATTTGTTGTTTAAAATGTTCTTTAATCATAATACAAAATTATTCAAGAAAATGGAAAAATTTGGTTCATCTGATTTTTATAACATTTATTGTATGCTGATTAGTTTATATCAAATATATTAAAAGAATAAAATCATTCAAAACCCCAAAACCCTTTCAGTAGTTTGATTGAGTTTTTGATTGATAAAAGTAGACTATTAGTGCATACTTTATTAGGGTTTTAATAGGGTTTATGTAGGGGTTTAGGGTTATAATGTAATTTAAATAAGTGTGTAATACAAGTGTTTTATTTTTATTATTCAATCAAACAGTACTTTGGCATCATGAGGTAGCTTTCTAAATTTTATTTCTCCTATCCAACTTAAAATTTAGTCTATTGTATGGTCAGCTCTGTGATTAGGCTTAATAATTATCTACCTCAGCCATATCTTTCATTCTACCTTTTATCTTATTCTAGTCTAGATATTGCTGTATTCTCTGTTTTGAATCTTTCTCTCTTTTGCAGCTATAGTAATCATTTCTTGCCATATTACATTCACAAATTATTGCTGCTAGAGCCCATATATCCCACTTAATATCACCAGCTCTCCAGTCCTCTTATTTTGGAAAGTATCCAGGAGTACTATACACGTTTCCCAGTCATGAAGCTTCAACTCTCTATGATCTATTGAAATCTATTATTACTACTCTGAGAGGTGAAGAGTCAAGCATTATATTCTCAGGCTTCAAATCTCTATGAACATAACCAAGAGTGTGCAGCTCCTCAATGCCTTTGCAAACATTTGTGAGAATAAGAGGTAACTACTTTGGTATCCTTTAATCTTAATTGTAGTCTCTTAATGTCATTTAGTATAGAGGAAGACGAAAAGCTACATGATCCTGAGCAAGCAGAATAGCATCGAGCTTTATTATAAATCTGAACTATCTATCTCTTGACTTCGTAAGTGCTTGGTATTCATTTACGAATTCCATTTGATACTTGTCATCGCATTTGAAGTAGCTGAACGGATATATCTTGTATGCGAACTACTTATCTGTTATGACTTTCTTCTCAAATTTATCCTAAAGGATAAGATAACTTTCTTTACACTCTTTAAGGTCAATTATATTCAATATTGGAAGTTTAAGTGCATGCATAATAAGAGTGATTTTTACTATCTCTGAGGCTGGGAGGTTTCTTACTGCTTTAATAAGTTAATTTTCTTTCTTTACTCTTTGTTCCAAAGTTTCTAAAGGGTCTCATGGCTTTCTTTTTAAAGAAAGACCTCAACAGTCTCTGGATCTATTACTTCAAACTTCTTGCCATGATGGTTTTATAGATGAACTTTTAGATCCCTTGAATGATTGTATTACTTATTGCAGCAAGGGCAGAAATATTTTCCATCTATCTTATCATGCTTAAGATAGAGCTTGGCCTTGTTAGAATGCTGCTCTAAGATATGACGCTTAAGAGCAGATTTATAAGTGAAGTTCCTCTCACACTCTACACATAAATGTAATGCTTTTATTTCTTTTTTCTCTTCCTCCTCTTCAACCAGTTTCATTGGAAATTCGCATTAAATTTCTTAGCTCTGCATTTCTATTTAACAACTGAATTGCTATTCAAAGTCTGATACCTAAAGTTAGAAAATTTCAGGTTCGTACTAGGTAGAGGCATCGCAAGTCTCAACTTTCTTTTGATTCATGAAAGAAAGTTTTTGCTGGCTAATGCCAAGCAATGCCGCTTTTCTAAGTAAGTTAACGATCATTTTATAAAAACTATTAATAATTATACAAGCAATTTAAATTCTACTTTATACAAGAGTAAGAGCATATAATCAAAGGTTTAGAAAGGTTTAATGAGAACAGAGTACGAGACATTAGTTTTATATTTCTTAAATCTAGTGATAATTTATATACTAATTCATCCATTTATTCATTAAAATGCACCTAAATGCGTTTTGTGAAGTTAGGGGGTGCTCCTAAAGCTGTTCTTGTAAATATAGGAGGGGAGGTTTTAAAATTTAATTATTTTAATATACCACCTAATACGGTTATGAACTTTAATATAACCACCTAATTAAGTTTTAAATAAATTAGGAGCACCACCTAATTAAATTAATTATTATTAGGAGCAATTTAATAGAGAAAGTTTGATAAAAATGGAAGTCAAACTTTGAAACTTGGAGAAAGTTCTTCCATCTTTCTATTACTATCTTTTCAGGTTGACCTCCAGTTGGATCTCTCTATTTAGTAGTAAAATTTTAGTAAGTTTAGAATGGATATCCATAATTTTAAATTTCATAAACATTTATAGAAACTGGAAGTAAGATGGAATCCATGAATGATGCAATGAAGAGGATATAATCTCAAGATTTAATAGGTAAATTCAGAAGTAAAGAGGACCTCTACAGATACTTGGTATAGCAAGGTAAGTTTTCATGTATAATCAATACAATTGTTATAGTTGGACTCTTCTTGCCAACTTAGGAGGGGACTAAAATCTCATTCTTAAAAGCCTTACTAAGTGAAGAGAAAAAAGCTTTTTAAGTCTAATGAAATTAGGATGATAGAGATACCTAACTACCCTGAAATATCAGTGACAAACCTATATGACGATGCTATGAGTGATCCAGTCGTAGCTCTCTACCTTCCATCAAAGCTACAGCTCTCTAATAAGTTGCCAGAGAGAAACTTCTTCCTTGGTGTTCTTGCAACTCTGAAACCTGAGTACTTAAATGAAGTTATTTAAGAAGCTCATAAGAAACGCTACAGCATCTCTCCTGAAGAAAAAGAGAAGCAAGGTATTAAAATAAGTGACACCTGGCTGTAGGAATTTCAAAAGCATCCTTTCATCTCAAGTAAGCTTAGTCTTCTAACTTTATAGAAAAATCTGGTACTGCTATATACTTGATGAAAGAGCGCAGCAAATTAAACAGAGAGAGAAAGTCTCAAGTAAAGCATGAATTGAGTAAGAGACTCTACAAAGATTTCTAAAAGCCAGAACGAGATGAACATAGATGCAGGGGCTGGCACTAAGAGAAGAAACATGGGCCCAAGCAAGCCTTAAGAGGAAGAAAAGAAAGAGAAGCCAAATCCCTTTACGGGCAAATTTAATATGTGAACTTATTCATCCGTTTAAATCTAATACTTATTTATAAACACAAAATCTCCCTTCTCTTGCGCACACTTTAGCTTTCTCATCACTGACTCTTTTAGCAGCACTCTTAATAAAATCTACTGTATCTATCTTTAAATCATGCATCAGATGGTAGAGCAGCAATTTCTTATAATGACCTTTCAATAACCCCCAATATAATTCAATTCCATTGAACTAAGGGCTGTAAGGAACATTAAATACAGGTGTTATATTCAGCCTTTCATATTCCTTCCTTGAGTCTTTAGTTTTATGAACTGACAAGTTATCAACGAATACAATAATCTCTTAGTCAGCGTACTTATCTCTGAGTTATTGCAAGAACTAAATATATTGTTTAGTCTTTATATGATCGAGGGTGAATAACATAAGTCTCGAGGCCACTATCTTCACTTATTCCACCAAGAATAGCATGAGTTTACACCTTAACTTTTTAGTCATAAACTTCTATATTACTATACCTCTTGTACCAAGACCTTGATATAAAGGTATTGAATGTAAACACAGCTTCATCAGCGTGTATGAACTTTATATTATGAGCTTAAGACCTCTGCATTAAATCGAATATATAATTTAAATTATCTTATAAAATGGAACATTAAAGTCAATCACTCTCTTAAAGCGATTGACTGTCTTGTAAGATATTCCATTCTTTTTATATATGTTAGCTATAGATTAAGCAGATATGTGAAGCTCAGGAAATTGGCGATGAAACATCACAGCCCTCTAGGCTAGAGAGAAATGAGCCAGTATTTAAGAGTCTTATCATTAATAAGATAATCAATATGATGTTGCTAAAATTTCAAGGGTCTCTTAGGCTTAGAATTAAGATGCTACATTTTTAAATCCAATGCTAATAGACAGTGAGATCTCACAGTTGCTGGAGATTTATGGAGTAGCCTTCCTATAGACGTATAATTCAGAATAGACTTGAGTTATTCACTATATTCATCGCATCCATATCGTAACTAAAACAATAAATCTATATACTAACTGTCAAAAACTGACCCCAAACCTCGCATATACTCACTTAAATTACTAATATTTAAACATTAAACCCCTACATAAACCCTATTAAAACCCTAATAAAGTATGCACTAATAGTCTACTTTTATCAATCAAAAACTCAATCAAACTACTGAAAGGGTTTTGGGGTTTTGAATAGTGGATTAATAAAAAGTGATAAGTAATAGTCTCATTCCATTACAATAGATCAATTTTATTAATTATCTTTTAAAAATAAATTATACTTCGTTAATAACTTACTTTATCGATTAACAATTTATAAATTTTGAACTTTGATTAATAATATTTATTTTCAATTATTGGATTAGAACATAAAATGTAAATAACAGTGATTCCCGAAAATATTGTTATTTTTTATGTAATTATTTTGTCACTAAATTTCGGAAACTTTCTTTCATTTCAAAAAATTATAAATATTCAATTTTTAATATGATATATTCAAAAATGTAATTGAATTCAATATGATGACAGAAATTTTAATTAATTTTTATTCTTTTAGTAAATAATTATGATTTTTACTTTTATAACCAAGAATAAAAATAATTTTAATGACTTTGGGTGTTGACGTCCGTGCCTCCCAGCACCGTCAGGGCCTCCCACCAACGTCACGGCCTCCCAGTATCGTCAGGTTCTCCCAAAGGGCTTCATGGCCTCCCACCAAAAGTCGAGACCTCCCAGTCACATCAGGGCCTCCCACCAACGTCAGGGCCTCCCACATTTTTTTATCAATAACACAATGATAATTTGATAGAAATTTTAGAATTAAAAATTATTTTTATCATTATTTTTACAGTTTCATAAAAAAAACAACTTATTTTCCCTAAAATCTGGGTGAGTGCCCAAATACCAAACAAATAATAGAGAAAAATAATATTGGTGTATTGTTAGTAATTTTTCTCTTTTTACGAATGTATTAATTGAGGTTTAAATTATTTCAGAATCTTCCCCTTAGCAATTTGGTGAACATGCAGGTGTGTTACAAAGGAGTATAAATTAACTTTTCTACTTTTTTAAGAAAACAATGTCGCGTTAAATTAATCTTCTAAACAATATAAATGCATATTTTTATAATTAATAACCTTGGATATTAATTAATGTATACAAAAAGTATATTGCTAAATAAAATATTTATCTAATTAATTGATAATTTAACAATTTAACAAATAGCTTATATCAAATTATTAAAGAATTAAGTTTAAAAAAATATATGGATATATGGATTTAAACTTAATTAAATGGTAATATTGAGGACAACTTACTAAACTTTTTTCATTATTTTAAGAACTAGTATTATGAATTTTCCATTTTCAATAATTTAAAGTATAATATAAGTTACTTTTTAAACTGTAAACTATCTGTTTCACTTGAAACCTAACTGCAATAAACTTTCAATTATTTAACATATATCTTTATTTACTATGATATTTTGTCGCTAATGTCAGTTATCTATTCTTTAATAATCATCATTAAAATTGTACAAACTAAAAACCTATATTTCAAATACCTGAAAAAATACGCATATGTTAATATATGTACCATAAATTTATAAAATTTGGATGTTAATTAATGATAAATATTATTAATGTTTAAGAGATCAAAAATAATAAAAAATATTCATTAAAAATCGTTAATATAGAAATTGTTGAGAGATTAACGCTAATTATTTTAGTAATTAGTTAAGTATTTAGATTATTGTTAGTTTTAAAACAAATGATAAATGAATATAAACTTAAAATTAATGTATAACAATATAATTTTTAAAATTATAATTACTAGTTTCAGGAAAATATCAAAATTTCCTATGTTAAATTTTATTATAATTGAAAATACTAACAATTAGATTTTTAAGTGTAATATGTAAATGTAAGCAAATAAATGAAAAGGTTTAAAGTATAGATATTGTAAAAATACACTATTTTTCAAAGGATAAACCTGTGTAAAAAATAACATTATCTATAAGGATCTAAATTAGAAAACAATTTTAGAATCTAACGTATTTTAGAAATAATGTTGTAATTAAAATTTATAAATAATGATATCACTATTCTAAATATTGATCATACTTGCGATATGATTTTGAGTTCTTAAAAATAAAATTTAATAGAATATTAAAAAAATTTGGATCATTCTAAAAAATGAGAATAATTTATAAATAAAATAGATTTTTGAAAAGTTAACTTTTGAAAAATAATACTAAAATTATATTAGTGTCTTTTTAAGTTTGTATTTAAAAAGAAATTTTTATTAAAAAATTAGTATAATTTGAACTAAACTAAAGTTTAATTGAATTATATAAAAAGATTTTAATATCTTTATTATATTAATTTTTGGGAGCCCATGATGCTTCAGGGAGGTCCTGACTTTTGCTGGGAGGCCCTGACGTTGCTGGGAGGCACGGCCGTCACCCCCTCTCTGGGAGGCCATGACGTTGGTGGGAGGCCCTGACGGTGCTGGGAGGCACGGACGTCAGCACCCATAACTTTATAAAATAATTCTATAATAGTATTGAAAATCAATTAATTTATTTTAATTTTATTTCACATTAAATTTTAATTATTATATTAATAAACTTGTTTAAACTCTAAACTATAAATATATTATAAAATATGTAACCTTAAGAAGTTGTTATTAAATTCATCTTTTTTTATATTTATTTCTTGAATTTTTATAAATTAAATTACATAATTTACTTAAAATCAAATAATTACTATTTCAATTTCTTAAACAAATATAAATTTAATTGCATAAATTAAAATTTATTCAACTCATGCCTGAATATATTTATTTAAAAATTTAAAGTGCTTAAACTATAGTGTAGTTAATTACTTTAATGAATGCAAATAAAAGTAAAATCTATTGATTAAATAAATTTTTTTTCTTATCAAAAATAAGTCCAAGATTATACATTTATTTGAATAAATAATAAAAACTTCTAATATAAATTAACGAATGTTAAAAATCAAAGAGAATATATATATAGAATTTTCAAATATTTTTATTTTAAATCAAAATTCTCAATCACTCTTTTATATATTTATTTCATAAAATAAAATTCAATAAATTTGATAATAAAATATTGAGAAATTAATCCATTTCAGTACTTTAATAAAAACAGAAATAATTAAGATTAATATTAAATAATTATAATAATTTAAATTGAAATGCAGAAATTTTAATTGTCAATTGCTCTTGTAATCATAACTAGCCTCTTCTTTAATCTGTCCATTCAGCAATAATAATAATAATAATATCTATATATAATTTATTTAAATACTGCTTTGCAGGTAATTTCCCAAAACTAATTGGAGGGGCTAATGGAGAAGTAAGAATGACAGCGATTGACATTGATAGCAATAAAAATATAGTAGTGGGTGGGTATACAACAGACACAACGATTGCTCCTGCTTCAACATTAACAAACCCATCTATTCTTATATCTTCTATAGACGGAAGTGGAGCCACTAAATTCATGAAAAGAGCTATTGCCAATTAAAAATAATTATAAAAAAATTATATAACATGGTTTCATTGATTTTTTTGTTTGATAATCATGAAACTATGAATATTTTTTTAATTTTTATTCCTTAATTTATAATAAATTTAAAGTAAATTAATTTTTAAACTATATAATTAATGATGGTTATGACTCGGTCCTTGCTGTAAAATACACAAGAGACAATCTAGAAGTTAAAATTTTAATTTTAATTTTATCCATTTATATATTTGAAAAGTGTTTGTTTTAATGGATTTAAGCTAAGCTATTACATTCTATGTCATTGATGCAAATAGTGGTACGTTTAAAAGGGCTTATTAATTATCAGCTGGCCCTGTATAAATATCTCCTAGTTTTGCAATAGATGGATACAAAAGAGTATATGTAGCATTTGGGAGGACAGAAGGATACTTAAGGCTTTTAAAATTGATGGAGGCTTAACTACTTCTGGAAATTTTGTGCATCGAATTGAATATGATTAAAGTTAAGAGTCAGTCATAAATGCAGTTGAATTTTTTGATAATGCAGGTGAGAAGCAAGTCATATTCGGAGGGTACGTCACAAATTCCACTGGAAATGCATTTGCAGTGTTACTGAATTTCAAAGCAGAGGTATCCGCATTACCTTTAAATAAAGCATATGCTCTAGACTTGTCCCAATATTTAAATTATAAAAATTTCAATTTAATTCAGAAAACAAATCTCTCAAAAATAATTAATGAAAAGAATATGCTCATCATTTATTGCTCATTGAATTAAGTGAGTAAATTTTTTTTATGAATCAAAACCCCAAAACCCTTTCATTAGTTTGATTGAGTTTTTGATTTGATAAAAGTAGACTATTAGTGCATACTTTATTAGGGTTTTAATAGGGTTTATGTAGGGGTTTAATGTTTAAATATTAGTATTTTAAGTGAGTATATGCGAGGTTTGGGGTCAGTTTATGACAGTGAGTATATAGATTTATTGTTTAAGTTACGATAAGGATGTGATGAATATAGTGACCAACTCAGACCTATTCTAAATTACACGTCTATAGCAAG